>PNEQ01052580.1:0-12864 GCA_003012365.1 Medauroidea extradentata | reverse complement strand
GTAATGAAGTTTGTGTGCCATTTATTTCATAGAAACCTATTCCAAATATTTTATGTCCATAAACTTGTTTTTCATTTGGTTGTCTGTATGACTTGGTTTTGAAAACTAGATCGTCGCATACAATGACGTACTATATTATGCTTACTTGTAGAATATAATTCAGCAGATATACGCATAGAGTGGAATAAAACTTGGTAATTGGTGTACAGTATGTCAAAATATTTCCAATTACTCTAAAATATCCTATTCCTTAAGTTTTTTGTGTATTCTACCGATGAAATTCTACCGCTGAAGTTACGAGCTTAAATGTGTATCGTATACTTGTGTTCTCGTGGTTATAATGCTGAGCTGATAGTCTGAAGGTCACGGGCTGGAATCCACTGAGACTAGAAACATTTTCAGTCGTTTAAAATGAATGTTGAAAATTTACACATTGTCGAAATATAAAAATTCATTGGCTAAACTAATTTATGCGCTCGAAACTAATTGTTAAACTGATATTTAGAAAATAAAACTTATTCATCGATAACATTTTTGCCACAACCGCGAAAGCAAAATAATTTTAATTTTCTTTTATCCTTACAGTACGGGTTATTTTACACAACAACGTGTAAAAATACATCTACTGTGGTTTTGTTATTTTACTTGTATTTACTGTACGTTTACCATGATACACTGTAAAAAATACCTGGGTATGGCTAGTTTAAAATTACCAGTACTTGCATGAAGGCTGTGATGCAGCACACAAATTTATTTTACAATGTATGGTTTATTGCTTTTTTTAATGTATTAAGTACTTTGTGGTAGCATAGTTACAAAAAAAATACTATCACCAGCCGCCAATATGAAGACAAGAATGTAAACATAGGATCGTTAGCATTTAATGAAAACTAAATTATTAAAATATTAAAGCCAAATTATTAATCCTCTCCCCCCTTTACAGTTGCCAGATTATGTGTTATTGTCTCGTGGCTACTACCACAACACAATAGGTGCAACACGGCGATTAAAGCTGAACATCCTGTCACATGTAATACTATTCTAACGTCAGCAAAGAAAATGGTCGCACCTCGCAGTGTCGCACATCAACATGCAGTTTATAGGCTTGTTAAACTGAATATGAATATAATGCTTTCCTGAGCAACATTTTTAACACATACATTCCAGCTTCAATGATTTGTTCGTTATCCGAAATACTAATATCAATTTACGAAACATCATGGTAGGGCTGTAGATATAATAAAATGTATGGCAATATTTACTTGTTCGACGCGCAGGGAAATAATCAAAATTGTGTCGAAATTGCCATGATGTCGAAATTGCCATGATGTCGAAATCGACATGGTGTCGAAATCGACATGGTGTCGAAATCGACATGGTGTCGAAGTCGACATGGTGTCGAAATCGACATCTGGTTCATGTCGAATGTCGATATCAAATTTTGGATGTCGCACAGCCCTAATCGTTTGTTTACAAACTCGAGATTGCATCGTCTCAATTGGAGAAAGCGAGAGTGCCAGAGAGCTCTCTATCGTGGTAATGTGAAAGAGTGTTCTCTCCAGAGAGTACTCTTTAAATTGGGACACAGCCTAAAAATACTAGGTAATGTCCCCCCCCCCCCCCCAAAAAAAATATAGAGTCACGCCGTGCCTATGGAAATCATTTATAGGACAATGAACTGTTATAATATACATTAGCCTATTTATTTCACGAAAAAAATTCAGTTCAACTTGAGATTTTCTATTAAATTTTAATTTTAATTTGGTTTTATCTGAATTAAGACATTCGACCTTGAAAAATTTTGTTTATTTTATTTGCACACAACAATAATAATAATAATAATAATAATAATAATAATAACAATAATAATACCAATAATAATACCGGTAATAATGTTGCTAACAAGCGGGCAACCACCCAGTGGCACATTCTAATTGCTTCAGTCACTTCTTAAACCCCATATAAACTTAAAATCCCCCATGACTAACTCCTCTGAAAGTTAATTTCACTCCATCATCGAACTACACACAGGCTGCCTACTCAGTTATGTTCTGCTCTGCAATCTAAATTTAACCCCATCCTACCTTTCAATTTACTACTGTGTACATCCTAACCTACCTTTACACTCTTCACTATTCCTTCATTTAGTTCCACCTTAATTCCTTTAAATTCACTGATGGTCGAATGTTGCTTTTGCCCCACCAACACGCCCCCTTTCTTCACTCATCTCGCTGCCAGTCTTTAATTTAAATTGTATTCAGAATAAAGTTGTAGCTTTTTAACAGTTCTAAGGTTGTGTACAAGTGTTCATCCATAAAAATATATCTTGATGTATTCATACATCACCATATGATTTTACCAGCTGTCAAGTTTTGTTTACAGTCATTACCTGTCAAAAGAGACTTGTGAAGCAAAGTGACGTATGTCAATGTTTACAAATATGATTTTTGAAGTGAAATGAGGGATCTGTTTTTTGACATGAAATTTTAAGTACATGTTTGCTGAATACGTATTATTTTCACCTTTATTAAATTATTATATTCATGCTTAAAGAAAATGCTAGGTCAAAATACATGAAACCTTATTTGGCAACTTTAATTGCCAAATGAGATGTAGTGAAAATTGAATTTAAAAAAAATATTACCATAAACATACCTAAGCCAGTAGGATTTTAATTAATAAACTCAAAATACACGTGTACATTGTTCTAAAATCAGTACAATATATAGACGTCATGTTTCACAAGTTTATAAAAAAAATTAGATAAACTGTACTTATTTAAAACTATATTCCTCCCAATGCCCAAAATCTATGCAGTCTTTTCGACTACTGCAGAGAACGATTCCATTTCGCTCCTCAGTATTTTCCCACAAATATTTTGCGAAACACTGAGAATATCCTGGGGACGCTGCTTGTTCGTTGCCCAGTTAATTTTCATCAATTTTCGCTTTTCAGTAATTACAGCCATGTGGCATGTAGGAACAATCAGAACAACAACGGCACAGAATAAATAAGTAGTAACAGAAGCGACAAGATGCAATTTTAATTATATTAGCTTTTTCTTTGGAGTGTCGTGGTGTCGGAGTTCGTAGAAGTTTGTTTAGATTGCAGTTTAGTAGGAATTATTATATAATGTCTGAGGAAACTGACATGTAGGCCTAAGTAACATCACATTTACCATTTTTAAATATGTAAATGAAATACTGACAAATCACAGTATCTTGAAATGTAAGCGGTGTTTAAACCAATGTCTCAAACCCCATATGGCTTTGTTTACTTTCCTGTATGCCCAGAGAACTGGTACAATAATAATGGTTAAAAAGCTCCATTATGTTGCTTCTAATAGAGTTGTTATCTGAAGTTGAACCTCGAATTATACAAACTAATTAGGCCTACAGTACTATATCTCAAACACTACAAATGGGATTATAAACTAATATATCTAATCCACTTGATATTGTTTATATTCATAAATGTCCTGAGAGCTGAACTGGAAGAATACTTGGTGGCGTGTGAACTTTGGCAACCATGTTGGCTACATGATGCCATTGTGCAGTAAATGTGAACTTGAAAGAGCCTGTACTTTTTATGTTGTTGAAATAATTGTAAAATGTTAATATAATATGTCAATTAATATAGGATATATTTATACATTCAGTATTAGTTTGTCTTTTTGCCAATCATACAACTCTGAAATACTACAAGTAGCTATCAGTAACGGCTTCAATATTTAGAACACTTACATTGGTTGCATCTGCTGTCAAAATAGTAAGGTACAACTTTATCGTGAATACAAAATATTATAGAACTAGACGTCAGAGAGCTGAAAGCACATTTTATGGACTTCAAACACATTCTGTTGTATGTAATATTGGAAGCTGAAATAAATAAAATCAAACAATACAGAAGAAAAATTTAGTATAGTATAGTTTATTGCAGCCATCAGAGCTTTTTGTGTAAGCCTACATTTTTGCACGTCATGTTAATTTTTTTGGTGGATTATACAATAGCTTACATCAACAATAACAGAGGAATCATATCACAATTATATTACAAAAAAGTAACGTGTTGATTACTAAGTTTATATTGTTACTCATACTTATAGAATTACATGTTATAGCTGATTTATGTGTATGCACAATGGTATGGTAAAAAATGTTTTCATACAGGCTGTTTCAGAAATAATTTTACAAACAGAGATTGGGTTCCTTACACCAAAACACGAATAAAAAGTCCATGTGAGCAAGTATGCTTATGCCCTCATTTTTATCTTCTACAGATGTGGGGAGTATTTGGCAGGCTGTGACAGTGCATGATCTGACATGTGTGTGTGAGGAAGTAAGAGGATGTCATTACAAACATTTGTTGTGAGTTTCTGAGTTTATTACAGTTTCACAGATGCTAATCAGAACCTTCCAATCATGTGGTAACTTATCCAATTTTATTTTACTGTTCAATACCAAAATAAAAACTAATGTTTACAGATATGACATCGTACGTGTTACAAGTAATATTTGGTAAGGTAGTGTGACAGTTTTAGAGGAAAGTAAATAGAAGTATTATATGTGTATTATCTTGCTGTGTGGGGGTATGGTTCTAGGCCTATCTAGTTACAGTATTGCTGACTCTGGTGTTCAAAACTGTGTAACCACTTGGTGGTTATTTGAGACATTATCCATGCAGTTTTAGTAGCCTAATATTCAACAAGTAGCACTTTTTAACAACTTTCAGCACTGTAGGAGATAAAGTGGTGGTTTGTGCTATTGGGCTTCGGGTCTGCAGCCCTCCCTGATTATTTTGGAATGACAGTAAATAGTTTTCATTTTCACAGCTGGTGTTATAGGCTAGACTATAATTTGTAATTATATCTTTTGAACTACCTAGTACTCGCCAAAACCGTCAGCCAAGTCTGAGTAATGCGAGAAAGTTTTCAAGATATACTTTTGTATGCGTTTCCTGCCTCGGGCGGTCTGAACTAGGCAGGGCTGTGCGACGAGCAGCCCGTCTGACACTGCTAGCGCATGCGCAGAGTGCACCCCGGTCTGGCGAACCTAGGGAGCAGGGGGACGGAGGTGTCTGGCATTTGTCTCGCGTGTGGGCTGCCAGGCTCGCAGCCCGCTTGGTGCGCCACGCTACACTGCACTAACGACAGACGCAACTTGTCACTCAACTCGCTCATTTCGCAACATCGCTGCAGTAAATTGTACCAAAATTTCATGATCTCTCCTACACACTGTGGCGCTTCCTATGAACTTTTCACATTTTGTATACGCGACTTAGTTAATAAGTAAAAAAATGCTAATATCATAACTACATTTTCACTCAAAACCCAGCTGAAACACACTTAAAAAACTGGTCTAAAGTAGCATGTTTCTACATGTATGGAATTTAAACCTATTATGCAAAAAAGGAAATATAATAAGAATATAATAATATTCTGCCATAAAATCGCCTCAAATTGCAACAGTTTTCTCGTGGCAGAATGATAAGTTTTAGATGTTACCCTTTTGCACCTAGGCGTTTACAGTAAACATTTTTTGGAGCCTATTACTTCACACGAATTATAGCGTACTTCATACCAAATATTAAATTAATATCAACTTAAAAATACAAAGTAAAATAGATGTGACATTGTTATTTATTTTTAAAGTACGTATTTTACAGCCGAGCCCTTTACCGAACCATATGGCAGAGAAGTAAAATATTAAACTCATAGACAAAAATTTCAAAACTTGATTTTCTGTCCGGCCACCATTATAACCATTTATCAAATACAAACTGGTTCTTTTATGGGACGTCCTTTTCAAATTCCTTCAAAAATTTTATTATTTATGATTCCGCAGTAGGCTAGACAAGACAGGAAGCCATACACAAATGTACACTCCATATTAACGAGTATTTCGAAATAGGGGGAGTTACCATAATAATTTACCATTCTATATCTTTTATTTCACTGAATTTATTGAGATATTTAGGCGGTTTTTAATATTTAATATCTTATGTGTTATTTTCTTTTGTTTCTTTAGATTTTAATTATGTATAAATACCTTTCTTTATAATTATAAAAGTTGTTGTTTGAAGTCTCTAACCTCCCTCCTTCCTTGTGTACGGCCCTTACTCTATATGGGCCATTTACGATAAAGTGAGCACTGTGTAACAAGTTACTGCGAAATTTGTTCTAAGAAAATAACAACGAATGAACTTCATGTACAAATAATGGGTATCCACACATTAGTTAGTGACCATTTAGTTGAAACATGATTTTGACTTAATATTTTCATTTTCAAATACAGTGAGATGTAGTAATGGTAGAAGTTAAAAAAACCACGAACTATAGTGCATTAAATTAATGGTGCAGTTTTGTTAAATTGAAACATTGTGATTTGAGAACCTTAAAAACAACTAAGCTATGATGTCAATCCGATGTTTGGACAGCAGGTGTAACTTTCCATGCAGTTACCCATGTTTTTCTCCACCTACTTGCTACTTCAAGTGCTCAACGCAGTAATCCAAAGGTAGCCTATGTTACATTTGTGAAAATTATGTTCGTGGATTTTGTGAATTTTGTTCTAAAAATAATTACAGTAATCCAAAGGTATGTTAAATTTGTTAAAATAAATTTTGTGGATTTTGTGAATTTTGGTTAAAAAATTAATACCTTGAAATATTTTTAACTGTTTGAGAAAATGGAATAGCTGTAACGGCTTGAAACGTTTCTCGATTTCCTCTACCAGCGACTAGGGAGGGCCCTTAACTGAACATTTCTTTAAAAAAATATTAATAAATCCACCAAAAGTATATTCAATGTTTAGACACGAGAACTGCTAAAACAGCACAATTTTGCACCTTGAAATCCAAACTTTCCTGGGTGAAGATCCCTGACACGAGCTGCACCTAGAGATAAAATTTATCATTTTGTAAGTAGGTTTAACTTACGTGCCCCCCCCCCCCCTCCGAGCCACATTTCTGTAACCAAGGGCACCCAAACTCGGTTTCGAATCTTTTATCCATTGTGATGATTATTTGCATTCCTTAGTATGCTCCGAAGCATCCGTCACCAGTAAAATGCAGTTTCGTCTATATAGTAAATTTGCTCTACTGTTGTTATCCATCACATACTCCACAAACGCAACAACTAACTTTTCATCTGCTTCTGTACTATCTGCAGAAAGTTTTCCTCCACAAACTTTAAAGAAAGAAATTCCATTCAGTTTTTTAATTTATAAGTCATTCTGATGAACAGTTGAGAATGTGCAACTATGTTATCTTTTGCAAAGGATCATTCTGTCTGGCGGTGATGTGAATTTATTTTAATATGAATTGGCATTGCGGCGCAGGTGTGGTGAAGTACTGGGTTGAAATTCAAATTTTGAACTCATGGAATGTAGTCAGTGTTGAAGATATCTATGGTGGTTGTGACATGATTTGAATCTACTTTTAGGCCATAGCTGTAAAAAGCGTAGGCGCCCCTGGCTTAGGTAAAGGTTTTTTGAATTAATGTATGCTGGCATTTTTAACCAGTTGCGTTCCTTCTGAAACCTAGAAGGGTCATACGTTTTTAAATCTGCATCATTTTTTATTTTAATGAAATATTGTATGAAATGTATATCATTCTTTAAGAGTAAAAGATAATTAAAAAAAAAAATATTTTTTGTATTTGATATAGTCTATAGGTCAACTGCTGCAAATAAAAAAAAGAGACATTTCAGGGTCGCTTTTAAGTAGCCATAACGCCTTACTGCACTGCTACAAAGTTCTGCCATTACTCTTTAGAAAGCTTTTAAACTAAATATTTTATTACCTTCAGAGCAAATTTTACCTGAAATCAAAACAATTTTTTTTTTTTTTTTTTTTTTTTAAAGGGTTGAATAGTAGGCCTACCTGAAAAGACTCTGTTTCTGCAACATTTAGCTAGCAATGAAATATGTACTGAAGAGGTGGTAATAACATATGGTTTTCGTGTTTTCGTGCATAGTAGACAGCAGTGAGTACTACTAGGGAAATAAATAATTAAGATGTTAATGGGTCCCCTTTACAGGATGTAACCCCCTAAATAAACAATTTTTCCAAAAAGTTTCCTTTTTCAAGGTTAAAAAAGAGCATGTGGGGAAAGGCGTAAAAACTATTTTTTTGTTTTTGAATGATAATATCTTTAACGTCTTTTAAACAAAAGAAATTTCAACTTGATACGTTGAGCTGTTTGGAAACTACAAACCTCTGGATATATAGAAACATTTTGTGAAACACATTATCACAGTCAAATAATGAATTTATCAGGAATTTTAATGGCTACATTTAAATTCACTGAATAATCTCTTCTACTGAAATGCAATGAAACGTATGCATTGTTAAAATTATGTTTAAGGTATGAAACCACCTATCCAGTCCATCAATAGAAGGAAAAACAACGTTATAACATTATTTACTAGAGTTATAAACGGAATGCTGTTAATTGATGGACTTCTCTGGGAACCATTTCGACAAGTTCTCACTCATTGCTGGCGTAATGTTGTGACCTCTTCGTTGTGGTGACCGTAGCTCTGTTGGTTTCAGAATATTTAGTATGTCTTATAATTGTACCCAAGTCGTGTCGTCTTTATCAGACATTTTGAAGTTCCAGGCCCTTTAGGATGAAAAAAGTGAAACCTGTACTCTTCTTTAATTTCATATATTTGTTTTTCAGCTACGTCCACTAACCACCAGTTATTATCATACACACAACAGACATAATCAAGCACCTATGTTGTGTCTGTAATGTAATGTTCTCTCAGTTTTACTAACTTTAATGATCTGTAAGGTCACTGATTTTTCAGAAAATTATGTGATTTGATTTTCATTATAGAAGTGCTGGTATGAGTGAAGCTGTGAAATGATCTTGTGTGAGGTACTTGTGACATCTGAAATCTTTCCTCAAGAACATACTTTAAATTGTCTACATAATTCTTGGAAGTACCGTATAGAAAAATGACTCCTTTAATATGATTGGTACAAAAGTTGAAAACATCCATAGGTGTTATGATCTGGTTGTTAACTGGTCACTGCAAGTTAGCCTTTCGAACCAACCTCTTAACAGTTCCTTCAATCCCATCACATGGCCCCTTTCCATGAGATGTGGCAAAGAAGTGCCATTCAGCCCGTACACCAAAGTCTTTATCATGGTGACTTATGTTAATAAAGTTCTTTCAGTTTTTATATTGGGCTGATGAGCCATCGGGAAAAGTATATATATGATCCTGGATAGGTTAAGGTGAACTTGTTTCAGCTGCTCTGTAAGAACTTTTTGAAAAGTATAGAACAATATAGTGTTGTGGTCTAGGCACTCGCTAACAAAATAGAAACTTTTTAAATGTAATTTTCCATTTATTCTGCAGTAGGCAACAAGTGGATGCAATGTTGATTGTTGATCTGACCAATGGAAAGACTGAACCTCATCTTGCACAATGCAAGAAAAATTTTCTGAAAAGTCCCAAAACAATGAGTTCACCATCTTCAAGACATACCTTCTGTGAATTAAGAAGTTCTGACTGTTTTTGACAATAAAGTGATGGACTTTCAATTGCTTAAGTTTTTCACACAACTTCCCCACGACATCTTTAAGAACTAACACACAGGAAGCAAGCTCACAACTGTCGGTTGTTACCCAATGCTTGAAAGAAATTTCCATTTCTTCTGCCAGCATTTCATAATCTTAAAAATTTTCCTAAATTATAACGACAATGACAGCTTCCACGCCAGGGCACTCTGCACATTCTGACAGCATATGAGAATCATTTTCTATATTGCAGATCGTGAGCTCCAACATTTCCTTGTAAGAACATTGACTTTTAATAGCAGACAGTAGGAGCTTTACATTCTGATGATATAAGCATACACAAACGGAATGTGTACCAGCACTTCCTGCTAGTACACAGAATTTCGGTCTAAGCTCTGCAAATGTAGAGAAACCTATCCTCTTGTATGGGTGTGTTGTCTTAAAAGCTTTATACAGTTCTTTCAAATCACACAAAACGAGTGTTTTCTGGATATTTACTTTTGCACCAGTTGACACTCGAACTGACGTACAATCTTTCTTCCTAGTCATTATTCTACTGTAGTCGTCATTTTGGTAAACTCTTGTATACTTGACTTTCTTGTTTCTACTTTTGAAAGGACTCCTTGTTTGTTTACTAATTCACAAGTTTTACAAACTATTTACTTACACCAAACTCTTCCTGTGTCTTGCCATGTATAAGTTGAAGGAAGAATACTTTTTACTTTTACCTTTTGTTGAATGCTGTCTGCCATTTTAATTCTCTCCTACAGTTTTTCAACTAATTCTTCACAATAAGTACATCATTTGTTTCATGTCTTTGTATGATTTTCAGTATCAGGTGAAATCTGTAGGTTAAATGAAGTTACGAGTGACTGTTACTGTAATTTTTGACATTTTTTTAAAGCAGATAATTTAGCATCAACTGACAATTTCTGAACTTTTACTGGAGATACACCAAGAGCATTACATGTGTCATCCACAGAATCCACTAACTCACCTGCTGGCTCATAAATATCATTGTCATCAAATGGCTCACTTTCTTGTATTTTGGACAAACATTTGCAACACACATCTTTACCAGGAATGAGTTTCAGTTTGGGATTTTGTATGTATAAATCTAAATTTGTAATCCGCAATGCCTTTGTAATTGACTTCCTGTGTACAGAAAATGGGCCACAGCATGAATTTTCATACATATGGATGAATTTTTATCAAAAATTTTTCTCATGATAATATGCAGACTGTTTCAATGTCATCACAACCAGTTCTTATAAGAAGCAAGTTGTTATCACTGGCACTTGATGTGAGTCTTCTGTGTATAGTGTTGTGTGTCATTCAGTAATATTATTGTAGGTATAAAGTGAGTTGTGTAAGTTGGTAACATTTATATAAGTAAGTTGGCAACATGTATAGTGCAGGCGTGTTGGCAATAAACGAGCCACGGTTACAATGGAATTGACAGAGCAGAGGTGCTTATTCACTGCCCAACTGACACACCATATTTTCAATGTGATGGTGAGTCACTCTCAAGATTTTATTTCTGTTTTGAAGCTACTCTCAATCAAGTGTGACTTCGGTGTCTTTCTTGATAGAGCTTTGCTTGACCAGTTGGTAGTAGGGTTGAATGAAAAGTCCATGGTTAATTGTCTGTTGCTGGAAGATAACTACTTTACTTTCGAAGAGGTTTGTGAACTAGTGCTAAATATGGAAAGTGCTAACCAGTCTACCAATACAATAGTCTCATGTAATAAGCAGCGCTCGAAGGATGTGTTAACCGTTACTACTTCACATGTGCAGTCAAATGTTAAACGGTCATCGTCCACTGTCAACAAAAGTGAGGGCATTGTGAATCGTCGTGGTAGATCACATTCCAGGAATAATTCTGAACGTCGTTCGACTTCCAAGTCTAGTTAAAAATGGAAGCAATGTGTTCATTGTTTTGTAAAACATCATCCGAGCAACTGTCCATCTTTACAATGGAATTGTTTTAAATGTGGTAAAAAGGGACACACATCTAAATGTTGTTGTAGTAAAGAATTGTACAATGGTTTCCTTACCTAAGTTTGTAATAACACAAGTGTGCATGTAACTAGTCCTCCTATGCACTTAGATTTGAAAGTAAATTCTAAAGTGATACAGTTTGATGTAGATACTGGGTCAACTTGCACTTTGATTTCGTTGGATATTTTTAAGCATTGTAAGTTTGATGTACATTTGACAGGGTTTGATGGTAAATTGATAGCTGAGAACAATCAGTTCTTGCCGGTATCGGGTAAATGTTGTGTAACCGTGAAATATGGCAATATGCAGTACGATAATTTGACTCTCATAGTAATCTTAAATAATTGTCCTAGAGCATTGCCAAATAGAGATTGGATGTGTTATGTCGGTAAGTCACCACGCTCGTTCGCATGACTTGTACTCGCGTCCGCCATGTCCCTTCAACTGTCCTTGCCTCGCACTCGTACCACCTTAACCTGGCACAATGTTTACTAACCTACCTAACACTACATCTCCCCTTCTTTACACTCCTTTTCCACACTACCTTACTACCATACCTACGTAACCTACTAGCCTAACTTAACACTCCCTACAGTTCCAACCGTTTAGGGGGAATCACTTGTCGCCCGCTTCTTGTCTGAAACCTCTGCTTACTGAGTCCCTGCTCGTACTGTATCAGTCTCTCTTCGTCCGTGAAGCCCCGGAAGTCGCTGCCTCTTGGAGAAGGTGGCTCCGGCGATCCCTGACTTGCTGCTGCCTCTGTGTTCGTTTCTGCCTCCCCTGTTAGAGGACGTTCCCTCCGGAAGCTGTGATGCTCTTTAGTCCCTCCGTCCTCCCTCTCTGTTTGGCACCTTGCTGCTGTTGGCAGCCCTTGTGTTGCCCCGTCTGTCTTTGACTGCTCCTCCTCTTGAACAGCCACTAGCTGCCTCCTATTCCGACGACCCCGCCAGGTGCTGGTTTCCACCATGTATGACCGGGAGTGGTCGGTGCGGCCCAGGACCCTGCCAAACTTGTGCATGTCCGGAAGCCATACACGCTGTCCCTGCTGCAAGGGCACTAACGGTCTAGCCCAGTGTGCTGCATTATAGTTACTGCGTGACCTGTCCCTGATACAGTCGTTGTTGGTGAGGAACGTTTGCAGACATGGCTGCCTCCATTGGGGCTCCAAGGAGGCTCGTAGTTGAGGCAACGTGGTACGCAGCTTACGTCCGAACAGCAATTCGGCTGGTGAAAATCCCGACTCCAGCGGGGTGCTCCTATACGCCAACAACCCTAAGTTAGGGTCCGGTGACTTCGACAAAATTCTTTTTGCCACTTTTACCGCACTTTCG
>PNEQ01052579.1:13501-32468 GCA_003012365.1 Medauroidea extradentata | reverse complement strand
TAACCATAACACTAGAAGTAAAAACCTTTTACACATGCCTCTTGTCAACTTGACCTTACAGCAAAAAGGTCCTTCATACACAGCTTGCAAGTTGTTCAACAAACTCCCCAGCCACCTGCAAGACGCATGTTTAGCTAACACAAAAATATTCAAAAAACACCTTAAAGATTTCTTGATCATTAATGCTTTTTACACAGTCTATGAGTATTTGAGTGGATCTATGACAGTGTAGATACTTATTTAAGATATTTATTCTGGGTTAAGATTCTGTTTCTTCTCTTGTTTTTTTTTTCTTTTCTTTTACATGTGGAGACTATGAAGTATGCTGACGTGAGCCTACGTGCGAGCCTGAACCGACAAGAAATGTTTGAATTTCGCTCTTTTAGTGTATAATTTTTAATGTATAACTTAATTTATTCATTTGTTTGTATATTGTAAATATGACTTGTCCGATATCTTTGTGCAAAAATGTACACAAAAAAGATCTAAGGATGCAATAAACTAAATCTAAATCTAAAGCAACGTCGCAGCGAGGTTGCAGTGCGACATCGCAGCAAAGTTGCTTTGTGACGTCGCAGCTAGGTTGCCATGCCACGTCACAAAAAGCGGACAAATACACGTCCCTGCAACGTTGCTGGGACGTCTCTGTGACGTTTTGCAACGTTTCTGAGATGTTACACTTTTTGGTGTGCGACGTTGCTGCGACGTTTATGCGACGTTCTCGTGCTGTATGGGAGTGGTTATTAGAAACTACCGATTAGAGCTCTGCGAAAGTGGCTCGGTTCACGTGAATCTATTTCTCGTGCTAATTCTATGCTTTTCCCTCTCTTCTTCCCTGTGCGTGCACATTGGTAAGCCTTGGCCACGGTCGTAGAAGAACAGGTCTGGACACTCGCCTGGAAACTTGACCCCCTTGTTGTTTGGCTGTAGTTCACCAAGTTCACGACAATGCTATAGGTTTTTGGCGCTGATGTTAGGGCGGTCGGCTCAAACTCCGCCCACTTCCTTCCCACTAAGATAAACAATTTATCAAAACTTATTTTTTATTAATTTATTAAATACTTCCTTCACTCATAGATTGAAGAAAAGGCTCCAGCAATCTTTATTTACTTTATAAATTTAACAATGGAAAAAATGGACGGAGTTTGAGTCTGACCGCCCGGAAAACACCGCCAAAAAGTACGACATTCTCGGTAACTTGACGAACTACAGCCAAACAATAAGTGGGTCAAGCAAAATACATTGTTAGATAGGCGAGTGTCCAGACCTGTTCTTCTACGACCGTGGCCTTGGCCAAGCTGTCATGTGGTGTGTGTTAGGGCTGCACTAGCTTCACTTCTCTACTTCAACTGGTTGGATCAAGACAGACATGTAAGTGCACATAGCTCCATTTTTAGTCTTTGCGTAGGATGGGAACTTTTTCCCCGCATGACGGCAAGGCGACTACCGTCGTGTGCCTGTAATTTTTAACATAATGTTTCTTTAATCTAAATTGACCTTCTGGATGCCATCTTGTAGAATTCTCTTTTCGATTCTAATTATGTTAGGGTCGTGGTCTGTAAAGTTTCATTTTCTGATTATATTTGTTGTTTGTTTGTAATGTCTTGCTGTGAGACCGCGGCGTGTAATGGGCCGTTTGGCCATGTGCATAGCTGCAGCTTCTAGATTGCTTCCCTTTTGCGACGGTAATATTCTTATGGGATATTATTATTTAAATGTAAAGTGGAGCCTGTGGATGCGACATGTACTCACTTATTGATCATGATTATAAATACTTGTTTAAGATATATCAATGTAGGACATTGAGAGATATCTGCTGAGATTTTGAAATTTAACTTGTTAACTCACGCGTGGATCACAAATGTTATATAAAATTTTCTGTAATAATTTAATATTTACATTTTCGATTGTATTTCAGCCTTTGAGGGAGGAAATCCAACGTAACTATTTTCATGTCCTTTTGACTTGTTTAACGCACGTATCTGCGTAGTTAAAAAAGGAACCAGCATGGTTTTTCAACTGTCAATTTCGCAAGGACCATAATAGTAAATGCTTCAGTTCATCTGTATTGTCTTTTCGAGTGCTCTATGCATGTGTGTGATGGTCATGTTGACCCTTTAATGTCGAATATTGGCACTGAATGTTTGAAAAGAAAACTTTCAGGTGATAAATAAAAGTAAAAACGTTTAATGTGTTTTCAATTTAAATGTTGAACATACTCTGTACATTACTCCTCGCTACCTCATTTGATGATTTTCTTAAATTAATTTCTAGTGATATGTTGTGAAGGTTCTATATCGGTGGTTGTGGAAGGTTATTTGTCAACTCACCTTCCGCAACCGCGAGGTAGGGTACATTTGGAATAATAAAAATTAAGGGTAGGGTTACTGACCATCTTATTTTTTATTATTTGAGTGTGTTCTCACACCTAGGCTAGATGGTAAGTGATGTGTTATATTTATACTCCATTTCATATAAGTTTGGATAAATCTGACAGCAACTTATGGGTAAAAATTTGTAATATTTTGTTATTTTTGTCATTACAAAATACAAACTTTGCAGTATAACTGCTAAACTGGACATCTCATGTTCATATTAGAGCTAAAAATCTCGTGCATTGTGCAACAAATCGCAAAATACTAAAAATTTATTGCTCATTAAGTTGCTGTCATATTTATCCAAACTTATATGAAACAGAGCATACAGCATAATACAAAGAAAACACAGGCGATACCCATCCGTCTCTAAACAAATATTTACGGAGTACGAAAAATCTATCCTTTCTTCTTCTTAGCAAAGCATAACAAAATTGAGGCACATTCTGCACTAAAGTCGCTAAAATCGTTTCATTCAACGCTGCCAGTGTAGTTGCACAAAGTTTGAAGTCTGGTGTAGCTACACTACACTACACTACACTACACTACACTACACTACACTACACTACACACTACACTACACTACACTACACTACACTACACTACACTACACTACACTACACTACACTACACTACACTACACTACACTACACTACACTACACCACACTACACTACACTACACTACACTACACACTACACTACACTACACTACACTACACTACACTACACTACACACTACACTACACTACACTACACTACACTACACACTACACTACACTACACTACACACTACACTACACTACACTACACTACACTACACTACACTACACTACACTACACACTACACTACACTACACTACACTACACTACACCACACCACACCAACACTGGCTGAATGAAACAAAGCTAAGGTTACAATGCAAGGATTACAACAAATTAAAACAATGCAGTTAAACTAGCATAAGACAATACAACATACAAGAGACCATGGGGGGGGGGGGGGCATGCCACATACTGCCCAAGCAAACACTTGAAGTCAGTGTATTTGTGTCCTTGTTACTTGAATGTTATATGCGTGGTCACTGTAAACAATAACATTGTTTCCGCCATAAGATACTATGTATTTTACTCGAAGTTTGAAGAGCAATAGAGTTAAAATGATTTATCCAATAGCAGATATGTCGTGTTTGTCGCAGTCTACGTTGTTTAGGGAACAAAATTTTGAAATACTGTAGTATTAAAACTCGACTATATGCTTTCATTTTGAAACACATTTCTATGAGCACCATGAGTGCTTGAAAAGTTAATGGCGCACATTTCAGCCCGAATGGCATTGCACAAAATTGGAACTGTCGCCCGTCTGGGGCTGTAAACGCTGTTATAAATCGATCCTTAGAAGCTACCGACACTTGCCAGTATCCACTGCGTAGGTCAAGTGTAGATAGTATTTTGGCTCGACCAAGGGCTCCCAATGCTCCCTATACTTGTGTAAGGTACCTGTAGCGAACATGGCCCAGTTCTCAATATGGCCCACTAGATGTCATTGTGTGGTAAAGCCGAGATCGATGTGGGATCGATACACACTAGTCTCCAATATGAACATACACCATCCATTAAGCAGGTTATATTCGGTACAGGTACCCTATATGGTGGTGGTGTGCTTCGTGTTATGTGGTTCACTGGACGGAAATCCACACAAAAATGCCATCTCCTGTCCTGAGTTATGGCCGAATTGTAGTGGCTGTGTGTCGGCTCGATAACTCCTTCCGCTAGCAGTTCTTGAATCTGATCCTTGATGATACGACATTGATGCGGTTGATAGCCGTGGGGTGATGTATCAACCATACATCATGTACTGCCAACTGTAGCACAGAAATGGTGCGGTTTTGGACCTATGTTCATCATATTAACATTGTTTGTTCCTCTGCAAGTGAGGATTGTTTCCCTAGAAAATTTACATTAAATTTTGCAAAATCCTGTATGTATGTATATATACACACACATATGCATATACACTATACGGCTAGGTACAAATAATAGTGTACAGTATGGCTTGTGATTGAGAAAACTGTGATTTCATTGTTGTGACAGTTTAACACATCACAACCCAAATGCAGAACTAACACATTAATGATCCAGACAGTGTTACTGTAATCATTTTGAAGAAATAGTGACACAACTCAACATATCATTGTGTTGGTTGAGCACTATGTTGTATGACAAGTTGTAATAAAAAAGTGCCACAATGCTAGATGTCTTGTCTCTCATGTTTAAGAAAGACAAGTTACTATACCTCAACACGAGGCAGTTTTAAATTATAGAAGTACAGAACTATTACAAATTGACGATGCGCAGTAGAACCATAGTATATAATAAAGTCGGAGTTGTTCTGCTCAATTTAAAAAAAATCAAAATGTAAATACGTTCCAGGATTTATAATTGAGACAATTTTTCTCGAGGTGCGAAGGAAACATACTGAACTCAAATATGGCTGTAACTCATATTCGACTAGTTTTGAGTTGTTTTGATATTGTTTCAGGACTGCGATATAGAAATTGTGCACTATTGAATCCTAGATAATAGCTTCCCTTCCAGCATATTTGCATCTTTCTGACAGTTGTAAGTATAAATATACAAGTGCTGCATGCAATAAACATTGTGAGTACATTTCAGTGTACAGTAAACATAATATGAGGCCTAACTAATTCACGTACACACACATTTGTGTATATGTGCGTGAGTAATAATTATTGTCTAGACATTTTTCAAAAGGGCTCGGTTAATAGAGAACAGCCTATAATGCTATTGAGTCAAGCATACTTATATCAACTCTCTCTCTCTCTCTCTCAATTTCTTGCCGTAAAATTTTAACGCCACCTGTAGAGAGAGAGGGGGGGGGGGAGAGAGAGAGAGAACGACCACAGGATAAGATTAAAAGCCATGTAATGTTTGTAAAAATAACAAGTAATAACACATATCGTAGGAGGGGTGAACTAGAGGGGTAGGACACGTCACCCCGGGTGTAGACTTGCTTCTGTATAGTAGAACTCCTCACTGAATATCGCACACAACATATGTTATACAAGTATATTGGTTCTGTGTTACATTACGTACACCTGTTAAAACACACCAACCATTTAAATATAATGTGCGTATAAATTGATTACATTCAATCTGTCACTGCCCATTACCGTCTAATGTTTGCTGTTTACGAGGAATGTTGCACAACCATATTTCATTTACAGTGTTTTCCTCGCGACAAGCAGGCATACGAATGTTTTCGATATACTTTTAACATTGTTACATAGTAAATTACTTCCATGTTAACTGACATTGGTTGAAACACAAGAAATATCACATCTTCTTTACCTCCCCCCCCCCCCCAACAAACTTCAGATAATACTGAAATTATTTACAATATAAAATGTGAAGCAGGCTACCCTTTAGAGCATGTAATGGTAAAAATATAGATAAACATTCATAAATAAAAATACTGTAATTAGATATACTGCGACGCCATCAGCAATAATGTGGCACACTTGTCGACAACTATTTTTAAAATTATTGCTATACGTTTTTTTTACGTGATATGTTGTTGAATATGATTGACCGGAAATATTTAAAGTTTGTTCATAGGCCATTGCAGCAAATGGTGTGTCACATAAAACAACTAGCTGAAATGGCGTATGTCCAGAATCATTTTTTTGCTAGTAACTTGCCCCATTGTAAGAATATTTTATAAATAACAAGCGTTTAATTTATTTGGTTATAGAACTGCAAATCATATTATTTTCTGCAATTAAAATTTTGCAGTTCCGCAAGGCAATTTTATAAAACTCTTTTGTTTTTTTACTTAATGTGCACAATGTTATTTTCTACGCATTATCATGATCAAAAGTATAAAAACAGTTAGGAAGCAATATATATTAGGAAACAAATATCAACACACAAACATAAGCGTGTATGCACATAATATTATATACACGTTGCTCGTCGCAGATGCACTTGTACCAATGTTCCGCTCAACTGTCATTCTCACAACTACTCTGGACACTTAGTACTAAATAAATAACAAACAATCTGGATGCATTTTAGACTAAAAAAAATATGCACTTCTCAAGAACCAGATGTGTCAGTTAGTGGTGATGTGATAACTCAGACGAATACGACAAAAATCATAGGTACCAATATTGATGAAAAACTCAACTGGAAACCTCACAGATCTAATTTGTCGAAAAAAAAATAGCTCCGCAGCATTTTCAGTGCGAACACCTTCGAAACTCATTAACTTAAGCGCCATGATAATGAATAATTTTGGTTATGTTGAGGCACATTTAAGGTAAGGAATAATTTGTATTCTACAAAATATAATTATTAGAATAATAATGCATGCTGATCTGTGAGCTATGTGTAAGCGACATTTTTTTATTTCAAATAATAAATTCTAACCTTATCCTGTTTATATTTATATGAAACTCTTATCTACGTAAACACAAAACTTAATAATGAAATACAAAACTGCAATATATATACACAGTTACAGCACAAGAAATAAAAACAATTTTCACTTAACATCACAATACTTCATGCTTTGCAAACAACCCTAAGTACTCTGCCATTTGTCTACATATCAAACTTCCAGAAATTCTTAAAGCAATAAAAAAACCTGTCTAAATTGAGGAAAAATATTGAAAAGTGCATTAATTAGTTGCAATATTTATACCATCAAGGAATTTATGGTCACTAATATATGCTAGGAAGCAGTTAGCCTATGTAATTATGTACACAATGGAAAGTATATCTGTATGGTCTATAAATAGTTACTATTAAGTAATGTCTCATGTTTGGTCCCCAAGCGTATTGATGTAATGATATGATGTTATATACTACTGTGTACAATTTATATTTAGTAGCCTAATCTGTATTTGACTGGGTGAACAGACAGACAGTTTTAATGTGGGTTCTCAAAGTAAAGGTACGTTGTGATTTTTGCATTGTACTTTATTGTAAATATGTATATATGTGTGTATCTCGTATTGGTACAGGTACAGTTTCTGTGTACATGTAGTCGACAGGAGAATAAAGATTGAATTGAACGCACCGACAGGTGAGCGAGGACTTGTGTCAGTTAGCTCGGAACACGAACGGCGGTTTCTCCTCTGCACCTAGGTCTATGCTGTGCCCGGGGGAGATATATCACTCGGCACAGTTGGCAGCTCCGTACAGAGCGGAAATAGAGCCGGAAATGAGGTGGGGGAAGTCGCTCTGGCGTCGCGGCGTACAAGCCTGTGTCCGCACCACGGTCGTAGAAGAACAGGTCTGGACACTCGCCTATCTACCAATATATTTTGCTTGACCCCCTTGTTGTGTGGCTGTAGTTCGTCAAGTTACCGAGAATGTCGTACTTTTTGTCGCTGTTTTCCGGGCGGTCGGACGCAAACTCCGTCCACTTTTTTCCATTGTTAAATTCATAAAGTAAATAAAGATTGCTGGAGCCTTTTCTTAAAATTGTGAGCGAAGAAAGTATTTCATAAATTGATAAAAAATACGTTTTGATAAATTGTTTATCCTAGCGGAAAGGAAGTGGGCGGAGTTAGTACGACCGCCGTAACATCAGCGCCAATAAAACACAATATTCTCGGTAACTTGGTGAACTACAGCCAAACAACAAGAGGGTCAAATATCCAGGCGAGTGTCCAGACCTGTTCTTCTACGGCCGTGGTCCGCACATATTCACGCTATATTCCTGCTTCTGAAATATGTCCGCGGGTCGGCGGAGGCGAATAAGTAGAGGGACATGTTGACCTTTCACAGTTTATACGAGCGTGGCCAAGCAACTGCAACTTACCTTTCCACCGACAATACTGCTCTCTCTCTCTCTCTCTCTCTATGTATGTTGTACGTCGCTAGCGTCACGCCTTCACGCAGCTTATACTCGCATTTATTCCCTTCTCGAAGACAAATTTCCCTTCTACACTCGTGGCATACATTGTTATGCTCGCGTACATTCAAGGGCGTGCGTTCAATTGTAATAAATGTCACTGTTCGCACTTTTCTGACAATTTTGTCTCCACCAAAACATACAAGATCTTATATATATATATATATATATATATATATATATATATATATATATATATATATATATATATATATATCGTGGCCCGTAATTGGCTAATGGTTAAGACATACATCCGGCAAAACCTACAAGTATATAAGTGTTATAAACACAATTAAATACACTTGTTCAGTTAATTTGGCTTGTGAGAATGCAGAAATTCTATTTAAAAATATGTGCCATCTTTGCAACTAACAGAGACAAGTTAATGAAAAGATTACATTAATGTTAAATGGAAATTTTATTTCATGTCGCATCTTACTACGCTTTATAGTGGCTGACTGAAATAAAGTAAATATGAAATGAAAGTTGAACGAAAACAAAATATATCCACGACAGATGTGGTGGTTCCATATTATGGTATTTCGTAGCTAATGTTCGACGTCGTTACAAGATACATCGAGATACCACGTGACTAGCTGATTGTTGGTTGGGTTCCTCTGTTGTGTGTGTGTGTGCGTGTGTGCGTGTCTGACGTCACAGATGCGCCTCTGTTTGTGTGGGATTCAGAGCGCATCCTGTTTCAACGATGACCATACAGTTGAAAATATATGCACTTCGAAAAGTGGCATCTTTGAGTTATGTATACCGATTAACAGACGGGAGTAAACACTTCCTAGTTCAAAAGACAACAATCCGTAAATTCTCTTGTTATTTTCAGACATCACTTATATTTTATGTTAAACAATAAAGAACCTTAACTGTATTCTATCTTAGTTCCGGCAATTCCACCAGAAGTTGACTACGAACATATTTAACTACCTCAGCGAGGTATCTATGTTATTTCACTCCTGAAAACGTTTATTACTACATATTTCAGCAAAACAGTTGTAATACATTTCACTCGAAATCAGTATTTTTTAGCAGTCCCTTCTTTGAGCAGGGCCATCATATAGAGCAATTGTATTAAATTAACATACATATGATAAAAGCGTGCCAAACAGCCTGATATAAGTATGTAAGCCGTAGCACAATGCAGGATAGCAAACATTGCAGCGATTATACACTGTACGTTGTTACCAACTTAGCGCGCTATTTGTTGGCAGCGGGACGGGAGGCTGGAGAGAACAACGGCATAACACACAGCGTTGTCATCCATGTACTTAGCACTGTTTTACACTGTGACTCACATGACTCCCTCGTGGTAACTGTGAACTGTTTTAAACGCCTAACCATACAAACAATGATAACAGTCATAACATTGTACGAGCCATAGAGATGATGTAACTGAATACGTATGTCATCCGACAAGGATATGTCATCATTTATGTAGGTTGTTCGTGCAGGTTTAAGCTTCCATACTATATATTATACATATATGTATATACATGTATATGTCTATAAATATATACATTATAGGGGAAAGGTGCCATCAATGGACCGGCTAAACATTTTATGTTACAGCGTAACAAATGATAAGCCACATTGGTTCAAAAAAATTATACACATATATATTTGTGTATACCACTGGCTGACACCCTTAAAATTATAAAATCAGTTAGTTTTTAAAAAAAAAATTTAAATAGGTGCAAAAAGTACATCAGTGAACATAGGGTTCCATGAATGGACCAACAAGTAGTTTCCATGAATGGACCACTCTAAATATCAACCGTGTTTACAAGAAATGTGTCAATACTTGGTTAACTACACAATTCAAACAATTAGCACGTATTATCTCCGGAACATTAGGTACAATACAGAGAAAATTTCTTAAAAATATCTAGTTTTTAACATTTTAGAATCGCAAGGCTTAGCCTATTGTAAGTAGCAGGGTTCATATAAAGTTTTGTATTAATAACACTAAACTAAAAATAAACACTTCAAATGTATGCAAAAAATACCTTGCTGGCAAGTGTTGCAAAATAACTTTTTCTTTCCCTTTTTCACGCAACACACACGACATGAAACAATTTTTGCAAGACGCCCACTGTATCATATCTTCCTCATTTGCAGATTTGCAAATATCAGAAAACCAAGATTCTGTAACTGTACAAAGTTCCTTTCTGTTTTTAGAAGCCGGTTATTCAAGTTTATTTTTATTTATTTATTTTTTTTTTTAGCAGAGCGCTTTTTGGAAGACCTCTGGGATGCTTCTAATGCAGATTTGTAGGGAGACGAAGTAAGTTCAGTTGCTTTTTGTGTTCCCGTTTTCTTCTTGCTTGTAAAGAGAGCGGCAGCTGATTTTGGAAGAGGAGATATTTGTTTTACTGACACAAACGTAGACGACGATGTATGTCTTAGGCCATATGTAGAAATTCAGACTTTACTGCATGTAGCTATGGCTATTCAATACGCAACATACTATTTCGTGTATATTAATGTTTTACATAAGACGGGATAGTATTACGTACTGTTCCGTTACTTTCGAATGCAAAATTGCTAACACTATTTAAATAAAATAAATCCCTACTTAGATTTCGTTTAGTTGTTTTATTTTTAAAAATGACTTGTTGACTCTCTCAATGTATTAAGTGTTAGTGGACGGTTGTATTCGCTTTACGTTCGAGCCACGGCGATAAGTCGAACATAACACGTCCGACAAACACGTCATCGCCTCTAGGCGCGGAGAACTAAACTAGCGCGCAGTGTTTTCATAGAAACAGTTTTTCAGTGGGACTTCAAGCGATGACCCTGTTGTTTTATTTGTAGAAAGTGTGTGGTACAGTCCAATGCAGGTTTATATACCTTAGTTTTACTATTACGATCGATATTTTCTCAGTTACAGCAACGTGAAAGCCATTTTTTGCACTTTTGAGGAGCTTGGGTATTATGGTTTTAAGAAGCGGATGGCATTTTTATATCATAGGGGCACGGTTTGAAGCGTGTCTTCTTTTCGTAAATAAATGCATCACAAACATTGTTAATAGTTACACAAGGAAAAATACTTTACGTGCCACACTACAGCTTGGCTGACGCGTCCGGACCACTAACTCCTTAGATCACGACATACACACAATAAAATTCACTCGCAAATTTGACTTAATTTATTTCGTATGGGTTATCATCTATACTAATCAATTTTGTGGCAATTACTGCTTGTACAAGAACTAAAGTAAAATGTTAGTTCAGAAATTTTTTCATCAACTTTTAAATTTCTTCCGTTATCCTTAAATTTCTGTGCAGTCAGGATGCTTTACTTCCTGCTAATACCGAAACATATTACACATTAAGCATGGCAGTGCAATTATTTAAAAATTTTAATAGACTTAAAATGCGTAAAATGCCTAGAGGAGCATTGCCACTTTGTGATGCCATGGATGAACCACCGGTCCATTCATGACACTAAAAGGTGGTCCAACCATAGCACTGACGCCATGTTACCTTGAACTCACGCCGTCACATCACAAACATCAAATAAAAACATTGCCATTACGGTAACATGTTACACAGGAAACAAGCTTGCGTATGCCGTGACAGTTATAAATATTTTGTCACCGTACTGATGTGTACAAGTCTTGAATGAAAGTGTAAAATTAACAATTAACCTATTCAAAACTTAGCTTACGGCGCGGCGTCGCGAACGCATCCTTCTTCGCAAAAGTGTGGAACTCCTCCAGCAGGTAGCAACTCTGCCGCGTCTGGTTTACCGTTTCACACGACAATCTGTTGTGTGCACAGATTCTGAAATATTACAGCGGTCCAACGATATGCACATACATTCGCGCGTGTGTACAAATGTAAAGTAATGAAATGTTACTTGTTGTCTAGTCCTAGACAACTTGTCTCCTGATCAGATATCTACTAGTAAGTTAGTAACACCAGTAGTAAGTCTGTGTGTTGTGTGTGATACCCCAGGTCTCGCGTATACTCACTATACGATATATTTATGTGGTTCACAGAAAACTAGGATCTCTAATCCAGTGATGACTTGAATTGACTCTAATTTTTTGTAAGTCTTCAAACGCAGTCGTAACACAACACTTATTTTAACGAACTTCTATAAAGATACTGTCGCACTGTTCAGGTTATGTATACACCATATTCGGCAATAAATTTGCAAGAGGAATGTTAAACCGTCAAATGTTTCAACGAAGTGAAGTTTGTCTATGACTATCGAATATGACGCACTATCAATATTTTATTGGAACGAAGTGTGAGCTTTCTGAAGTGGAGTGGGATGATTGTAGTGTTGTAAGAACGACTTCCATGTGATCCTTGTCATCGACAAACACACTACATCGCGAGGAGCAAGAGAAAACACGTGGAGCATTGTTTCCCATGGGCGCGATTGGCCGAGTCCGTCGAACAATCCAAACAAACAGTTTACAACGGGTCGTCCAGTTCGCAAGTATTGGAAGGAAACGTTGGACACCGAACCTCTTCCAGAACAAACTCAGCAGCAGTTAGGTGCCAGCATCAAACTGTATTCCACCAAGCCTTATATGAAACACATGCAAGTACGAACAATATAGCTTCGCAGAGGTTCTTAGAATATGACGTTATTCTCAATGTTTAAAGTTTATAAGTAAATAAGTGTGTCCTATATACACACACTTTATAAAAATCTGAGAAAAGAATAGTTTGTAAACAACGAAGATGGTCTTACAGTAACAGTTCTGTAGTTGCGGGAGAGATTTGTCTCTACGGCCAGCTCGGAGGAGACATGGAGACGGGAAGATGTAATTTCCTGCTCTGCAGATGAATGATACATGTAATAATAGCAAGAGTTGCGTATGGCGTACACTACAGAAGCCAAGCCTAGGTGTGGGCGGAAGGAAGGAAGGATAGGAGGGAATATATGTCAGCAACCCACTGGTATATTTTAGTCATATGTTTAAGAAACTTTCTGTACATATATGAGGTGATGAGAACTGGAGTGGCCTAACCCGCTTTTTTGAGACAATGAGTTAATGGCAGAAATAGACCGAGAATAATTTATATTATGCTGTGCCAAAATTTTCTAAGCACGATCTTATTACCCAGACAGCACTAGTGGGGCTAACTGTTCTGGCACTTTTGAATTCCAAAATAAATAAATAAATAAATAAATAAATGCCAGAATGGCATAACATAATATTGGGTTAGGCCACTCTGGTTCTCATCGCCTCATATATAGAGCGATAATTTCCGACAATGTTTGACCGATTACCACGAAACTTGATAGATATATGTATTTTCCGTGGAGAAGGTTGCTATCCATTCTACTGTAACTCGCCAACTCGCCCCTAGACAGCGCTGCTGCACATCAACTATATGCCGCTCGACTGATCGCCGTCTGTAACGTATGTGTTCCTACATCATTCATCTGATTGTGACGAAACTTTCAAGTAATTGTGTATGGCGCGCAAAGGTTTCTGCCAAAGATAGTATTATACAAGGAGGAGGGAGGGGGTGGAGGGCGTAGAACAGAGCATTCAAATAATGTAGTGCAAAGAGTGGGTAACTGGACAGCCAGTGCATAAACTGTTTTTGAACGTATTATACAACTGATCTGTGGACAGCACGGCCGTAGAAGAACAGGTCTGGACACTCGCCTGGATATTTGACCCCCTTGTTGTTTGGCTGTAGTTCACTAAGTTACCAAGAATATTGTGTTTTATTGGCGCTGATGTTACAGCGGTCGGACTAAACTCCGCCCACTTCCCTTCCGCTAAGATAAACAATTTATAAAAAAAAAAATTATCATTTATGAAATACTTTCTTCGCTCACAAATTTAAGAAAAGGCTCCAGCAATCTTTATTTACTTTATAAGCTTAACAATAGAAAAAAGTGGACGGAGTTTGAGTCCGACCGCCCGAATTACAGCGCCAAAAAGTACGACATTCTCGGTAACTTGACGAACTACAACCAAACAACAATGGGGTCAAGGAAAATACATTGTTAGATAGGCGAGTGTCCAGACCTGTTCTTCTACGACCGTGGTGGACAGGATGATGTTGACATTTTCTTGAGCAAGTCACGGAGAATTCGTCCTGCCTAAATTAGAAGGCGCCAAGTAATACAGCCAAGAATTTTACTGCACGTAATTCTTCGATTGGACGATGTTATACATTGTCCGACCAATTTTTAGTTACCAGCAAAATATGCCTTAAGTTTTTTTTTTTTTCAGAATGGAAACAGTCTTACAAAAAGTGTTTCAGTCCTGTAAAGTCAATGTTTATAACACAACAGTAGAGGACAGAATACTTTTTATAAGTACGGCTGTTAAAATTCTGAAAAATATTTTATACGTAACTTACAATTGGCTCATAGTCGCTTGTTGCACAACACCGTTCAGTAAGCAGTGCATTTTTGTTATGTTTGCCACGAGACGACAGTTTCTAACAAGAAGCGAGCTATGTCACAAACCTGCTACACACCATAGAACAACTATATGCTACCAAGTAAGGGTTGAAACTGTATAAGCACATGTCTCAGGCTGTAAACATTCCTGAAGTACAGTGCAGTCAACGAACTCGCAACAGTCTGCCGTCTGTACTTATTAGTAACATACAGTTAATCACGGGGTCGTTACGCTCAATGTCAGTGGCTCAGTTGGCAGTTTTCTCTTGCCACATGTTCTACAAGCACTCTCGAGAGTAGACAGATGCCTCATGACGGTGTTGTTATGCTCACAGACAGTAAATTACCGCGTATTACAGAGGCGACACGAGAGAGGTGCGGACATAAATATTGACCACGTAGAGTCGGGCTGGCAGTGTTTGTGTTGCTGGCAAATTAACGTTGTCTTCACAGTTGACACACGCAGCGGGTTGATAAAAGCGTGTGGAATACACACCTCGAGGGAGGTACCAATAACGCGGCATGATCGACAAATACAGTCGATATCAATGCCGGACACGGAGGTGGTTATGTTGGCAACATGTGATGATGGCGAGCATAGCGGCTGTATTTGCTAACGTTGTTGTTTAATTACGTTTCTTTGAAAACAGTTAACTTTGGTAAGTATAACAATTCTCAACACATGTTGTTTAATTCCATTACTTTTATAACTAATTATTACTTTATTTGTAAAAAAGATTGTCATTTGAACAATGAAAAACCAGATTACTTAAGTTAGTTTAAGTAAGGTTAATTCTACTACAGGTTAGAAAGATCAATGTTATAAGTTTGGCACAGGGACAATTTCTGCCACTTGAGCGCTGGTATCGCTAATGAACCAAACTGACCAATCACAGAGCTTTCCTGAATTTTGAGATACATTAAGTTAATAATTTAAAACGCGAAATCGGTTTATTTTTATTTTAAAATTAAATTAAATGACTAATATAATTTCAAAGATTATTTATATTTAGTTTTACTATGGTTTCGTAATTTTCTGGTCGCTTAGCGATTGAAGCGAAACTAGTGGCAGAAATTTTCCCTGAGCCAAGCTCTCCCATAAGAAAACGTATTTTCTTTCTAACCTGTAGTAGAATTAACCTTAGTTTAAGTGGCACGGCGATTCGCACGTGCTAATGAAAGACGGTAATTGTTGGCCAGTCTCGCCAGATAATTTTCGAACAATGATTGAAGCAGTTAGCATGGCCGAACGTTTAAACATAGCGCCATTGATGTGATTACATTTTCGTTTCATCATTTCCACGGCAATTTGTACTTGACAGTAAAACAAATGATACTGTAACAGCGCTGAAATTGCGTGACGAATTGAAAATAAAACTAGGAAACACCACCAGCCCTCAGAATGAAAGTAATTAGTCATAAACCATGATAGTAATGAAATATATTTTATTTACTTGTATTTGTACGCTCACGCGATACATTTGTGATATCTTTACGACTATTTCACTGAGGAATATCTACAATAACAGAAACATCAAACACTATGATCATATGTGGACAATTGAACTTCAAAATGAGAAGTCATAATTGGAAATCGCAAGATCAAACCAAGGATTAAGACATTAACATTGCGAGAACTCTCGTCATTCTGTTATTAAATATCATTAGATGGAGTAGGTTAGATTTTTCCAGTCACATGACCCGGTTGTGTTGATGACCAAGGTCACGTGCTTTTATGATTAAGGGAATCAATAAAAACAACGTGCGTATGTTAAGTGTTAAATATTTTACTAAATGCGACATTATACATTATTTATATTGAGGATAACAATCAGGGGCGTCATTTGGGGCTACAGGGGGGGGGGGGCAAATGGCCCCCCCCTGGATTTGGAATTTTTGTGTATAAATGTATTTTTTGTATTTTTAAATGTAAATAATGCTAACTTAAGGACATAAAACTGAAGTTTTATTATTAAAGTATCTAATTCATACATGCTTAAATAAAAAAAAAGATGCAAAAAGGTCACTGTCGTCAGAAAACAAAATCTTGCCCCCCCCCCCCCTGGAAAAACCTGAAATGACGCCCCTGATAACAATAGTTCGATATTTTAAACACAGTGCATTCAGTTTCACTACATACATTGTGAGTTTGGTTTTGTTTACTGTTTACATTTTTCTCGCCCCAAATATAACGACTTCCGTCAGACTCGAATAGTTGGTTGCTTACCCTGTTCGAGCGAGGAGAAGTTCGTTAACTTCTGTCAGTTGCTCTCGTGACTTTTGTCTCCCTTTATTGTTTGAACACCTGAAGCTGAAATATTGTCGAACCAGCCCTGCCCTCGAGAGTTTTATAAACGCCTCTGGTAGCCATATTTATTTTGTGGAGGCGGTGAGTTCTACCCGCCGTGCGAAAGTAACGACCTCGCCCCGCCGAGACAACAAATGAGTAGCGAAATTACTTCCCCAGTGGCAAGAGCAGCCTAACTATCGCCTTGCTGCAGCCCAAATTACTGACACTAACTACGTGGTACAGTCATGCGAGCTTCAGAAAACACACTTGGGACTAATATCGCCGGTTAGATAAGGATATGTAATGGTGATGGAGCACAAATATTTGTTCTCTCTCTAAGAATGTTATAGAGAATACACACGATGCCACGTTTAGCAATATTAAAAGTTTACTAGAAAACAACAATTTGTGGATTTACTTTGAGGATAACGACTTCTCTTGAGGTGGGTTTTCATACGCTGCATAAAGTCCTTTGAAGTTAGTTATAAATATTTATTTATGCATTACTTGATAACTGTTTAACGGCGAGCAGTTATTTATGATTTAATATAAATATATTTTTATCTTTCTTTGTTTTCGTTAATGACTTACCTCTGTTAATTGTCAGTGAATTTAAAGTTATACATTTTACTGATGACACTAGTATACTAGAAAGTAAAGTTTTACACGAATTATCAAATTTATGTGATTCTGCTTTCAAAATTTTGTCAAACGGTTTTGCTGCAAATAAATTAATGTTAATCGTCGACACGACCAACCTAATCACATTTCATGCGATGAACAAATATTATCTACATTTCTCTATAAAAATAACGGCCAGAGGTAGTGAACTGTGAGCTTATTAAATTTCTAGAATTGGGTTTGGACGATACCTCAACTTGGAAACCACATCTGAATACTATTTCACGTACATTTAGTTCAGATTGTTTTGTTATCAGAAATATGGTTACTGTGTAATCTCCTGAAGTACTTAAAATAATATCTTTTGCAAATTTTCGTGAAGTCATGTCATTTGGCGTCATGTTTTGGGTACTGGTACCAATTAGTAAGAAAATAAATATTTTTCGGAAGGAAGCCATATTAATTATTAGCAGAGTAAAAGCAAGGGAATAATGTAAATTGTTTACAGAGCTTGAAATTCTCACAATTTTCTGACAATGCATGAATCTTTAAAAAATATTCCCAAATTCATTCTCGTTGTACAAGAACTGCACTCAATTATTTCAAACCAACACACAATTAGTTTACACTGTACTAACTGAAAATGTTTTTGCCTTGTACTACCGACTGAAAGCGTTTTTGCAGAAACCAAACTTGTTCGTTCTTGTAAGGTTTCTTAAGAGCGCACTCACATTTTGTTGAGGCAAACAAATATTAGGTTGACTGCGCAGTAAGCTGTGTTCAAAATAATGAACAATGGGCGATATCACCGAGCATCGAACATCAGACTTTCGCGATTACTTGTCATAATTAAAAAAAAAAAAAGTTGTAACCAACGCAAAATATTCTGTCAATATGGGTTTTCCCAGTTTGTTTCTGATGGCCATAATTTTGTTTTGTGGTGACGGAAAATTTTTTTCTGTGCCCAGTAAATTCTTGCAATGATTACAAAAAAACTGTAACCATTACGAAACAGTTTGGTGAAGTCGATTCTGACAACAGGTTGTCGCCACAAAACTGTAACCATTACGAAACAGTTTGGTGAAGTCGATTCTGACAACAGGTTGTCGCCACAAAACTGTAACCATTACGAAACAGTTAGGTGAAGTCGATTCTGACAACAGGTTGTCGCCACAAAACTGTAACCATTACGAAACAGTTAGGTGAAGTCGATTCTGACAACAGGTTGTCGCCACAAAACTGTAACCATTACGAAACAGTTAGGTGAAGTCGATTCTGACAACAGGTTGTCGCCACAAAACTGTAACCATTACGAAACAGTTTGGTGAAGTCGATTCTG
>PNEQ01052579.1:0-13401 GCA_003012365.1 Medauroidea extradentata | reverse complement strand
TCGCCACAAAACCGTTTCACTCTGCACTGAAACTTAACGTTAAGCGCATCCTTTTGGTTATTAGATTAATCAAATTCATTAAATTCACGTCTACATCTGCTTACATTTTACGTGATTATTTTATATAGTGTTTTCGTCGTAATTGTTTACACCGAGTGATGCATCTTCAAATGTATATAAAATGTTAGAATAATTCTCGAGGCCTGGTTCCAAACTACGGACTTGCAAACACATTATAGTTCAGTTGGACCAACAACTATAAACATTCGTGTGTTGGGAACAAACCGTTATACTGGCACCAGTCAAATATTTCACTGTCGGGCGGCAGTACGTCAACAACTAATCTATATTTTTTTTGGGTCAACAAAGTTTGCTGCATGGTGTTTTTTTTTTTTTTTCAAGTTACAAAATATTACAAATTTTTCTCACCCAAGTACGTATTTATTTGGTACTATTAAACATATGTTTGGCAAGAAAACCGTTCATCGTATAAACGGATCTAAAGACAAAATTTTGATTAGAGTGAGAACATATCTGGTTAACAAGCATGGAGAAGTTCTATATGTCAAACATCACAGTGTAAATTTCTTTTTTCAGAAAGCCTTACGTCTCGTTGGCAGCGAAGTAATTATAAAATGAATCATTAGCTTAGGCAGACAAAAAACTGAGAATGAATCAGTCTTAGTCTTTGGTTAGAAACAATACCCTACATTCACCTGAAGTATGCCTACTGTTTTTATCGTCGGTCTCCTGAAAACATAAATGTTCACTTTGTACTTTTCCCGTTTAACGCTTTATTGACAATAGTTAATTTGACAGCTAACCTCACTTTGTGGCAGAGTGTTGTGACAGTTGGGGATATCCGCAGTCCTGTGGTTGGAGTAACGGAATGTTGAGAACATGATAACTGTACTTTGCACGCCACAGTCAGCATCTACTTACCAACTGAGCATCCGGCCAGACTCATCTCGGTTTTCCTTGGTTTCCCGAAGTCGTAACATGTAAATACTGGAGAGTTTTAATATTGGCCATGGTTGATTCCTCTGCCAGCTCCTGTATTGTGTAAAGTTGTGAGTAACCGTCTGTAACTGTTCATCATTGTCAGCCAGTACAGTACATTTCTCCAGATCCGGTAAGTGGTTGCAATTGTTTGACTATCGCTGTACCTGCGTGGACACTAAGTCCAGTTTGCTGTCACAACCGAGACTGGGCTGGGGTTTTGTGTTCAATAAGCGTATTCGGTTGCTGCGGAGATAAACGACGAGTTTTGAGTGGTTAGAAAGCGTCAGAGAGACATGCTTAAGAATATCATTTTGATGACATTGTAATTGTGTTTAACCATCGAAAATTAAGTTATTTTTAAAATAAAATGTAGGGTTTACGAAGAAAGATTAGATTTTGCCCCAAATAAGTATTTTTTGTGCCATTCGTAAACTGTAGTTCATATTAAGTATTTAAAGTGTTAGATCTCTTCATGCATATATTTACTTCAATATTGTTCTCCTGAAAACATGACAAATATAGATTATTATTTGACGTGTAGTGACGTTAGGGCGTTCACTCGCTTCTGGGTCGTCCAACTTCTGAACAGACGGCGCCGTTAAAAGGAACGGTGCATGCTGGGTGTTTTACTATTAAAGTTGTGATACAGAGCGTGTTTAATTTATCAGCACATCTTAAGCCGCATAGTACTGTATGTATCATACATTATTATTTTTTTTAACTGAAACTATTGGAATATAATGTATAGAGGTATGTATGAATCAAATTTGAGATAGTTTTATCATATGTAATTAAAATTAGTGGAAAGTAATTTTCTCAGAAACTTGAAACATATTGCTACAAATCATAGTTTCGCTCCATTAGGCAACTACTTACACGTGAAATCAGTTGTTTAAATATCTGAACACATTAATGAAGCGTTTCTGAGCATTCTCTCGCTCTCTGATTATAATGCGACACAAAACACGAGTTATGAAGCGTATGTTCTGACATGGTAATTAGACTAGTAAAGACCTCACATATGCTTCATGAATGCAGTTATGTAACTATCAGCGTCGTTGTCAGGACAAGTAACTTGAAGCAATTAACCACAACATCCACACTCCTCGGACTGTGGTTGTGCCTGAAGCCGGGGAACAAATAGTGTTTTGTCGCAAGGAGATCATTGTGTTCGTCTGTGTTTTCATTGTTTTACTGTTCACAGTTACTGTCTTATTTGAATTCGTTCGCTTTCCTTCAGGCGTCTGTGTTTCTGCTGTGTCGTCTACACACAGGTGTTTTTGTCGATCGTTTTGTTTTGTGTTTGTTGTTTTAATTACATTATTTATTGTCTGTGGTTTTAATTACATTTATTTACTGTCTGTTGTTTCAAACTTACTGACGGAATTTTTTTCGTGTTATAATCTGAGTTATTTATTTTCCCTTAGTTTATTTTTTGTGCTTGGGTGCTTGTTTGTGTTAATTTATTATCTTGTAACTTATTGACTGTCTTCCTTGTGCAATCGTATATGTTTACCTGTGTTTGCCAGTCGCAGACAAAATCCCTCTGTTTATTTACTTGTTGTTTGTGTGTATTCTGATGTTTTCTGACACATAGTTCGCTGCAATGGCGTGTGTAAATACTTCTTGTCGGTAACTTGCCCCCATAGCAAGAATAGTTCAAAAGTAACACAGTTTATTTTGGCTTATGTTAGTTGATGTTAGTTTAGTTAATGTTTGTTCAAATGCCAAAAAATGTTGTTCGCTTGATAAAATAACAGTTCGGTTAGGTTAAAGGAAGAACGTGCTGTTGTTACTGTTGTACACAGACAGCGTCCATTCGCGCGCAGCACCAAAGAAAATACAAGTAAGCAACCTCCTCATTGGTCACAACACCAACACGAGCCACCGCCTCGCGTAATTCCCAGAGTTGTGAGAGGATACCAAGGTCTGCCAACTTGCGAGGTCGCACAACTGACATAGCACTTCAAATACATTTTATTACCAACAATTAATACATTTGAGTAGACATATGCTCTTCTCGTTCACATAATCTGCCTACTAAACTGGTAACTACGGAATCTGAACTCTATAAAAGGTTAAAATAAATTACTTTGAAGGGGAACAGGCTTGAAGACAAAGCTTTAAATAATATCCTGTAAGAGATTTCCTGAAGAATAGAATCACATGGAGATATATTGTTGATATTATATTTAGTACTAAACATTATAAAACATAGCTAGAATATTAACATCCACAATAAAGTTATAAGCTAACGTCTTTCATATTTTAATTTTGTCTCGTTTTCCGTAAATGAAAGTTATGTAGACAACTTTTCCTTCGAAACAGTTGCTGACGACTACTGAGTTCAAAAGTGTCGGAACACATTTATTATGAGTGTATTACTGTTAAATATAACGATTACAAGCAACAACGCTGTAAAACGGGAAGAATACAGTTATACAAATGTTATGTAAATATACAATATAAATGAAAATCACTGCGTGCTGAGTTCACGCCTTCCCACGACGTGACGGTGTCTACTTGACATAGGAATGAAGCTAACGTTCCTGTTTACGACATATTATTCTACCGTGTGGAAATCAACGTGGACATATTTTCGCCAAGCACATAAATATAGTTTAGTGAACGCTTACCTGGTATTTGTGTGCGATGGCATGGATTCCCATGACGTAGTTGTGAACAGATGTTGAAATATTTACGTGAAATTTAATAACGAAGTACCTGCACTATTCAGAGACGCACTTCAGTGTTCCCAGCTCGAGGCAAATAGAGACAGTGCTGTTGGTTTGAAGTGACGTCAGCAGTGAGGGGAAATGGCGATCAGCAGAGGAAGGGAATTCGATAGTGTTCCTACATAATGATGTAGAAGCTTCTGGTCGGTCAAGCTCCAATCACCGATGTGCCACGTGGTCTTTTCAACAGACTTTCGTTTGAACCTAGATCCCACCACCGTATTGAGAGAGTAGGGGAGTGAGGGATCAACTATAAATGACCGGATTTTTCTGGGTTCAGTACAGGCTTGGGGAATGATGCGGTTTGTTTAAGATAAGTATTGTTATTGCCGTAATATGGCGAGGAGGTTAGATGTTGCAGGTCACATAATAAGTTAAAATTTATCATGAGTTTATAATTTGTACTTGAACCTTCCTGGTTGTATGCCATGTGTTTGGCTAAAGGGGTTTAAGTTGTAATTCTTAAGGTTATGTCGTTTTCGAAGTTGCCAATGTAGACAAAGCAGTAGTTTAGTCTGAAAAGTTAAATGTCTATTAGTCTCAGAAAAAATTGTGTTTGTATTTGAGACAAAGTATTGTCGTGTGTTTTTTCAATATTTTGTAACTTGAGTTTTCTAGTCATATTTACTTACTGTATCTTACCTGAAATTGTTAAATATGATTAATATAATAATATAGGTTTGATGTATTTGAAGTTAACATAACAGTTGAATGTAATCATAGAGTTTTGATAATTTTCTGTAATAAAGGTTGTTTGTGTAGTATGTTTTTGAATTATTCAGAAAAAAAAAGAGATAAATAAATTCTATCTAATGTAACAATTTCTTTCGATTATGAAATACCAGAAAGGTTAGAAAAAAAGGAAATAACTCATCTTGTTTACACTCCCAAAGTTAAAGGTTAGTTTGGGAAACTAAAGAAAAGACCAGGGGACCTGTTTGAAGTCCAGTGTTACTGCTGTTGGTTATTGTATAATCATGAAGGGTTGCATAAGTGTCTAGGCGGTCTCAACATGGTCTCAGTGTGTACGATAGAAGGTCGGGGCGAAGATTGGGCTCATTGTCGCTCTCTGGCGCGAAGAATACATGACGTGAGGTGAGTGTGGAGCGGCGACGGAGCGAAGGAGGCGAGGGAAACGGGAGTTCCCGAGGAAACCCACCAGATAACGGCAACATCCGCCACGCTTTCTACATGCGAACATCCGGGACTGAACCCACCGGGGATCGAACCCGCACCACCCTGGATGGGAGGCGAGAGGGCCGATCCCTAGACCACCTTGGGGGCCATGGTGTATTTAGTATGAATTTAGGAAATATAGTTATAAAACATTTCTCCTACAAGAATACAATCAAGTATCGTAAAACGAGGTGAACAGGGTCACAGTAGGGTGAATAGGATCAAATTTTGAAACAAATTTCCCGCCAACAACTTTCCTTTTTAAAAGTTACGTTCCAATCAAACTACCTGTCAACAGAATTAATTTGCCTATCAAGAAAAAAAAGTTTCTAAAGCAAATATCGCACTCATAATTATGTTCTAAATCTTTTTATCCTATTCACCCCAGCGATCCTTTTCCCCTCGTTTTACGGTATTTACTATTCAGAATTATTTACGGTCACAATATATGCTAAGAGTAAAATGCAATTTGTTTGAAAGAGTTAAAAATAAATTTGGTCCGTTGAGAAGTATTTAATTGAAGATAGATTCTACTGAAAGTCCGAGCTACAGGGTAAGTAGGCAGAGAACCTGTGAGTGGTTGAACTAACCAAGCCTCGTAATTACCACAGACATGCGGACCCCTTAGTCGCAAGCCATGTGCACTAGGAGCGGTAGTGGAGGTGTTAATGAATACATTACACGGGAGGATAGGAAGGTCACTCGCCTGAGCAGCGGCTGATTTATATGTAAATACGCCTGTGAGTGAAGCTAGGAGCCTCGTGAAGAGACTTGGCACGTACACAGCCAGACATATCAGAGGACAACATGCAGTCCCAGGGGAGGACGTGCATTAGCCGGCCTTGCCCAGGGCTTTGTGAGCCGTCGTTAGCCCAGTTCTTTCTAGCAGTAGAGTGCGCCTTCCCTCGGGAGACGCCCACATGTCCCTAGGGATCTGCCAGACCATTGGACGAGGAACATTCACTGGCCCCTATACACAGCAGGCACAGCAGTGATAAGAGCTACTCTGGCACACACGTGTAACTCCACATCGCTCTTATTGACAACGCGCAGTACATCACTATAACCACTGCAACTGTAACACTTGTATGAGAGGTGACCATGACGTTCTATTGGTTGATATTCTGTACCAACGTTCATTGAGACCCATTCATTACTTTATCAACCAGAGCATTAGAGTGTTATATATTTGTGCGATTATGCAGTTTTCAGCCATGTTGGACATCTCTGATATAATATGTCCTAGGGCAGTTAGTTTTAAAATTACTTGACGATCTCTCCCTTAAATATGTTTTCTTGTCGTAGAAAGATACATTGTGAACACGTATAACAAGTTTACAAATAAACACATGTTTCTAATTCATTCAACGGCCAGGCAGACAGGCCGCTTGGGTCGGCTTATTCCCTATTATCTCGGGTTAGTACTCTTACTCTCAGTAATGATAAGTTATTTTAATTTTAACGGTAAACAGTTGACAACCAAATAGCCACCATTGTTAATTACTCTGTATTACAACAATCAGCATGCTTTAACCACATTATTTGCTGCGACAGCGAGAATAATTCCAACCATTTCTATTGGACAGTTAATTGTTAGGCTCGAAGATGTATTATGTTCTCGTGAAACGCGAGCCAACTGACTTGCTAGGTAGATAGAGAGAGAGACAGAGAGAGACAGAGAGAGACAGAGAGAGAGAGAGAGGAGGAGGTGAGATGTTTGTAATATGACGTGCGTCTCGTCGACATCGAAGTCATAGAGTAGGCTACACACAACTTCACACAAGGCCAAGAACTGGCAGAGATATCGGCTATTAAATTGTTAAGGTGTGATCCCAGCATTCACACGGAGCGATTTATGGAAATAACGGGAAACCTTGATCAGGGTGAGCGTATCAAGATGATCGAACACGTGACCTCCCGAGTGCAAGTCCTGCGTGTATCTGGTGCACCACCTGAATGCTGGGATAATACCTCGCACGAGTTTCTGGAAACTGTTCAAGGTCCACCTCAAATAATTAATTTCTACATGTTGCTGTAAACAACTGTCCTTACTAAGTATTCATTCATATGAATAACTAATACTACCTCCTTTCATAACAAATAAAATTCATGATTTAATGTTATATATTTCCCAGTTTACTTTTATTACTCTTTAAAATTTTTGTTAGGATTTGCTTGTCTTAGGCCTATATTATATGATTTCACTTCAAAAACACATAAATATTCACGACGCCGGTAAAAATCCAGGTAATTATATGTCGCGAGCCGCGATTGTCTGTTCAGGATAAACAGTCGTTATCCCTCTATCTTTACTATTTTAAATACGAAAACTTACATGTATTTAAATAATTAGAGTCAACGTTTTACAACTCCCAAATATTTACTTCTATATTATTATAAATGTTGGGAAGTATTAATTTGAAAGTGAAACGCCTATATTACTAACTTTGTAAGACGCAGAAGTCGTCAAGTTATAGACTTTATACTAAGATTGTTAAGCCTGTCGCTTGTGTATAATTATCTCCGCTGCTTGACCCTCTCTGGTAGGTACTCTCATGACTGTTACGAGAGAAGTCGTGTCGCCATTTTATATTTATGTATTTATCATTATAATTCTCGTTTCAGTTCTATTTCTGATATTTTTTCTCCCGACTACAACATTTGTAGTGATATTATATCTGACATCACAAATTGTCTGCTGGTCCAGATACGGATCGTAAACAGTCCAAATTATTATCCAATGATTTTAATTGATTGGTTTACTAAGCATGGGCATTGTTAGCCTATTTTCTGAAGGAAATAGTAGGCCTACGAGACTGTGTGTGTGTGTGGATCGTGTTAAATAAAACTTTGTATTGGTTACTCGAAATAAAGTGAGCAATCAAGAAAGCCCTGCTAAATTCATATTTTCAAACAGTTCGTATATTTCCGCGCGTAACGGCTAGCCTCTCTGGACACGACACTTGATGTTTGCGCGTCTAACATATATTGTGCAGTCGGTAGGAAACTATACATTTTGATTAAAATTGTTTTTTTCAACAACATGTAATACAAGTATATCAATTTCATTTGATTATTTTTAAAGAATTGTTGTATTTAAATAGGAACATTCATGGAACTATATTCAGTTAACCGCTGCCAACCATACAAGCAGTGAGGGAACTATAGTTAATGTTGAATTACTTGCAGTAATGTATAGTTATTTTTCTCGACGGTTAAATTTTTACTGCCAACTTTATCCCGAACGACCTACACACATTTAATACTTAGCAACTCGAATTGACTTTTATATATTTCGTTTATGCCCTTTTCATATTTTCTGAACGGTGGCCATTTTAACAATTTTAGATCACGCTAGATATCTAAGGAACAATGTTGTATAATTACATCAAACTTGGTACACAGATACTACACACAAAGCTGACTTGGTATTGTGTATTTCTTTCATCCTGTGTTTAAAATTCCAAAATGGCAGTCATTTCTAAATTTTTAGCCTAGTATGACATATCTTAGGAAATATTTTTCAGTATTTCACCGAACTTGGTACGCATATACTACATACAAAGCTTAATTGACTTTTGTATTTCGTTCATCCTGTTTTCGTAATTTTAAAACGGCGGCCATTTTCATATTTTTAGCATAGTGTTACATTTTTAAGGATATATTTTTCAGAATTTCATCAAACTTGGTACATTTATGCTACATACAGAGCTGTCTTGGCTTTTGTGTATTTCATTCATACTGTGTTCCTTTTTTCAAAATGGCGGCCATTTTTATAGTTTAAGCGTAGCACTATAAATATTTGTCAGACTTTCATCAGTCTTGGCAAACATATACTACATACAAAGATTACATGCCCTTTGTGTGCGTTTCGTTCATCCTTATCCGGTGTTAACATTGTCAAAATGGCGGCCATTTTTATAGTTTAAGCGTAGCACTATTAATATTTGTCAGACTTTCATCAGTCTTGGCAAACATATACTACATACAAAGATTACATGCCCTTTGTGTGCGTTTCGTTCATCCTTATCCGGTGTTAACATTGTCAAAATGGCGGTCATTTTTATAGTTTAAGCGTAGCACTATAAATATTTGTCAGACTTTCATCAGTCTTGGCAAACATATACTACATACAAAGATTACATGCCCTTTGTGTGCGTTTCGTTCATCCTTATCCGGTGTTAACATTGTCAAAATGGCGGTCATTTTTATAGTTTAAGCGTAGCACTATTAATATTTGTCAGACTTTCATCAGTCTTGGCAAACATATACTACATACAAAGATTACATGCCCTTTGTGTGCGTTTCGTTCATCCTTATCCGGTGTTAACATTGTCAAAATGGCGGCCATTTTTATAGTTTAAGCTTAGTATAACATATCTTAGGAAAATTTTCTCAGAATTTCATCAAACTTAGTTCACATCTACTCATACAAAGCTGATTTCACTTTTTTTTTTCTTGTTCATCCTTTGCTTTTGCGATTATTTGTGTAGTTTTAGCATAACATGACATATCTGAGGGAATATTTTTCCAAATTTCATTAAACTTAGCATACAAATACCACACATTAAGCTGACTTTTATTTTGTGTTTTCAATCATTCTATGTTCAGGTTTTCAGAATGGCGGGTATTTTTATACTTTTTGCATAGCATCCCATACCGTAGGAAATATATTAAATAAAATCATCAAACGTGTTACACTCATACTACATACGAAATGGACTTGAATTTTGTGTATTGTATTTAGTTCATTCTGGGTTCATAGTTTTAGAATTGTAGCTATGTACATACTATTAGCATAAAATGACATATTAGGGGAACTATTTTGCTGAATTTCATTAATCTGGATTTTGTATTTTTTCCACCATAGTATGTCCATATTTGTAAAAGAGTGGATACTTTTCGAATTTAGCTTAATGAGGCAGCAGGGAAATATTTTTTAAATTTTATATCATTCGGTACACATACACAAATTAGTGTGCTGCATTCACTTCTGTGTATTCATCCTGTGTTTTTATTGTCATGAATGAGGACATTGTTTTAGTTTGACATAACAGAGAAATTTTCTTTATTTTTAGTCATCTTGGTTCACATGTACAGTTTGAAAATTTGACTTGACGTTAGATTGCGTTTTTCGTTCACTTTCTATTAATATTTTCTAAACGGTATTTTTTTTAATGTTTAGAATAGTTTGACATGTCTGAGGAAATATTTTATTCTAATGGTGTTACACTTGTTAGTCGTATACCACTTAACACACATATTCTTGTGTAATTTGTTAATCACGTGTTCGTATTTTTTATAATGGCGGCTGTGTTTATATTTCAGCATAGTGTGACATATTTCTTTGGAATGTCAGTATTCTCGGCACGAATATTGCATTATTTAGTTGACTGGAACTGTATGTTTCGTTCATCATTTGGTAATATTTTGGAAACGGGTGCCATATTTTGTCTTTAGGAAAAAAGGCATAGCAGAAAATTTTTTCCCTGATTTTATCAAACAGGGTATGTATAAATAACTTAGTAAGCTGACTTAACTGCTGTACATTTCGTTTATGACATGTCTAAATTAATATTATTATTTAAAATTCCTAGATGTACGTAAACGATTTTAACTTTCAGAGTTGATTGTCCCTACTTTGAGGAAAATAGGCTTATCAGTTATGCTGGTAACTTCTTGTTTTGCATCTCGTGAAAGAAGGAACGTTGAAAGCTTATCGGTCACTCCCGCCTTCTTCCACGAAATCTCTGCTCCCGTCAAGAATGAATGAGATCCATTAGAATTGTGGTCGTCTCAATTCATCACAATTTATCTTGGCTGAGAAAGATGGAACAAGTGAAATTATCTCTGTGTCGCTTCTCTCGATAATTCCTTGAGCGCCGCACCGCGAGGATGTAACAGAGATACCTCGCTCTTCTTCCCTCTATATCTATCACCACTCTCTCTCTCTGCGTATTTTATCACACCCTATCTTCTCTCTCTTCTACATAGCGTCATCGCGTTGTCAGTCACCCTGCCTGATGATTGTCCGCCCTAGTCGTCACATGGATTCTGCAATACTTCATCATTGTAATCTTCCCTACTTTCACTTTGTCCTCACTGCATTCACAAGGCGACAAGCAGTCCATTATTCTCGCTGTATTCAACTGTGCAGCAAACCCCAAGTAAATCGTTCGCATTTTGAAATAATGGTGGATATTCTTTATAATCGATTCTGCCCAATTTTATTTAAAGTTGAGCGTTTTCGTCCACTGCGACATATTATGAAGGTCGTATTTTCTGTAGTACGCTTCTTGCTAACAGTGTCAACAAACAACCTGTTGAATCATGACTTACGTGTTTATATTTATGCTACACAGAAACGTTAACAATGCTTACTTACGTAAACAGCAAAGATTCAAGCTAGTGATTGTTTGTACATGAACAAGCTGGTTTCTTATAATTTATGTAATTCCTATTCACAACATATACTGTTATAATAGTATATAACTGTAAAGCCTATGTTTGTCTGGCTGAGAGAGGAGTTGTCGAGTCAGTTCAAGTACAAGTCATAACATGCTTGTAGTTACATCGTCAGTAATCATAAGGCAACATTTGGTACCTTGTACCTTACCAGGAATATTCTCGTACAAGGAATATTCTCGTACCAGCAATATTATCTCACATCTCTCTGTTTATTTTCCCCGCACGAGTGTTCGCTACGGCAACACGTATTAGTCGCAATCTGGACGACTCATGTTCCATCCCTGACTCCGAACATCCTGACTTAAGGTTCCTCGAAATTTTATTATTCAGCAATAAAAAACGAAAACATAACAAAACGTAAGTTTAACAGAAATTTTTATGGCAATATTAGATGTAGTGATTTTTGACACAAGCTTAAAGTTCAAAAGTTTGTTAACTTTGCTACAAATAGAAAACAAAGTTTCCAAATAAAGCTTTTTAAATAAGAACATGTAGTAAAACCCCCAACACAAAATATATACATACATATGTGTGTATGAGTGTGTGTTTGTGTGTATGTGTGTGTGTGATTGTGTGTGCATGTGTGTGTATCTTTTTGGAATTTTTTACAGACACATTTCTTTGTCGGAAGCTTAACAACCACAATGGAGTGTTTCTTTGTTGCGAAGAACTAGATATAACTGAACGTTGAATGTAATACTCCTCTGTTGGCCTGGTTGCAACGCTAGGAGAGCTACCGTGGTAAGTTTAGCTGAGGCCTGGTAACAATGTGGACCTCCCCCCCCCCCAACTACTCTGGCAGGGCTGGAACCCTACACGAGAGAGTTTATCGGCCGGAATATACAGTTAGCAGTTGCAAGGATCTGGCTGGACTGGTCTTACCTAAGGCACAGCTAGAGAGATGAGCTCTAGCACTCCACTCGACCATGTCCTCGTCAGTAAGCGAGAGTCACGCTGTGATTACATGATCTTACCTTAGGTCGCTCGCAGCTCCAGTATTTGTTCTGATTGGTTCCCAGTAAATGTAGCGTAACTGTGAATTGTGATGTATGGGCAATAGTTTTACCGTACCTGTAAGTTCATGAAGTTGTTTTAATGTAGTAACATTTTAAATTTATTGTAGAATTCAAAGCAAAATTAGCTAACCGTTAAACACAGATTAAAGGCAAGCTAATTATCTTATTCCTGGAGTTTCCATGACTTATAGGAATACTTGAGATCGTAACTATTTTTATGAACTTATCATTGCACAATATTTAATGCTAAATTGTTCATAATCAAGTTAAAAACACAAAGAAACGTTATTACATTTGCGTTGTGATTTCATCACGTCTACTTCGATGCAATGTCACAAAACCATTAAAAACCTTCAAAAAAATAATAATAAAAAATAAATTGCACTTAAACATTCTTGACAGCGATGTCTTGAGAGTCAATGAGGAATAATGAGGTGTTCAAGGTCGTAACACATGGTTGGTAAGAACGGGAGAACTCTGAGAAAAGCCACCCACTTGGGACGTCGTCAGACATGAATTCTCTCTTACTAAAAGAAATCCATTAAGTTTTGTAACTTGTAGCGTAGTTGACTTTACCACAGCCAACTTCAGATAAGAGCTTCTTACACAGACACAATATATTGAAGGTTAAGGGCTTGGATCTCATCGGCTGCTGTTGCAGGTAGATGAGATCCGAGCAGAGACAGCCAGAATTTTGAGAAAGGCCAAACCTCCTCCACCCAACATCAACAGAGAGGAAAAGCAAGCGCTGAGAGAATTACGTTGCAACAAAGAAGTGAAGATCCTGAAGACAGACAAAGGCAACGCAACAGTCATAATGAACGCCTATGACTATGAAGCCAAGATCTCAGAACTTCTGTCTGATGCTGCTTACTCGCCAGTCGGTCGTAACCCTCTAAATAAAGTAGAGGCATCTACCAAGAAGCTCATAGCCGAGTCATCCATCGATAATGAGACCAAGAAACGCCTAATAGTCAAGGCTCCTAGGACGCCTACCATTTATG
>PNEQ01052578.1:0-32329 GCA_003012365.1 Medauroidea extradentata | reverse complement strand
AATTCAAGACAACCACCGTGACTATCAGCGGATTCTGTGGAGGCCGTCAGACCACGATCCTGTCTGTGATTACCAGTTGAACACGGTCACGTATGGTGTTTCATCAGCTCCATACCTTGCTATCAGGACACTTCATGAGCTCGCTGCAAATGAGAGAGATCGCTACCCTGAGGCATCATCAGTGTTGTTGTCTGATACTCGTGGACGATGTAGTCTCAGGAGCATCTAGTATTGACAAGGCTGTCACTTTGCAAAGGGATTTAATAGAATTGTTGAAGTTGGGTGGCTTCCACTTGAGAAAGTTGGCAAGTAATGAGCCTTCTGTACTCTCATGGCTTTCACCGGAACTTGTACAAGAAAGTAGTGCTCACGCTCTTGACAGTACCAGTGATCTACCTACTGTTAAAATTGTAGGATTACAGTGGCATGCGGAGTCGGACACATTTTCGTATAAGGTACAACATACTACCTGCTCGGTTACCAAACGAACAATTTTGTCAGATCTGGCACGAATCTTCGATCCGTTAGGTTGGCTCTCTCCGATTGTGATGCTGGCGAAATGCCTCATTCAGCATCTCTGGATACGATGCGTCAACTGGGATGATTCCCCACCACCTGAAGTTTTGGAGACATGGGATCGCTTCAGGCATGAGCTTCCTGCCATTGCAGATATTGCCATCCCCAGGATTGTTCCAGTTTATCAAGATAAAGCTACCATTCAACTTCATGGATTCTCAGACAGTTCTGAGCGAGGTTATGCTGCTGCTCTCTATATCCGCATCACCTCAATAGGGAGGTCTCCAACCGTTCACTTGATTCTGGCTAAATCAAAGGTTGCTCCAGTGAAAAGTGTGTCTTTACCTCGTTTAGAGTTGTGAGGTGCTCTGCTGTTGGCTCGCATAATGCATAGGGTATGTAAAAGTTAACATTCCAAGATCAACATCACTGAGTTTTTTGCCTGGACTGATTCAACGGTAGTGCTACACTGGGTCCGATCCTCACCTCACAATTGGAAGACATTCTTTGCCAACCGAGTCAGTGAGATCCAAGATCTTGTGCCATTGGAATGTTGGCGTCACGTGCCGACTGACAATAACCCTGCAGACTGTGCTTCACGTGGTTTGTTCCCCAGTGAGGTTACTGATCACCCTCTCTGGTGGACTGGACCAATGTGGTTGACGGAAGCACAAGAGCTCTGGCCACCAACCCCACTGAATAAAACCCATCCTGATGCTGTATTAGCAGAAAAACGTAACTTCACTTTGGTAACGGTTGCACATCCTGCAGATGTCACATTTCTGCATAAATTTTCCTCGCTCAGGAAGATTCAGCGCATTACTGCTTATAGCCTGCGCTTCATACAAAAACTCTGCAAGAAACCTTGTTCCTTAGGGTTGCCAACAGTTAGCGAGCTGCAAACAGCCTTGATGTATTGGGTCAGGATAGTTCAGGCAGAGTTATTTGATACAGACCTTCGTCAGCTGAAGACAACCCAACACTATAGGGGTAGTCTACCTAAGCTTGCCCCATTTATTGACCCAGAGGGCATCCTTTGCGTGGGTGGCCGTTTGCAACTGTCAGACCTGCCTTACTGTCAAATACATCCAATAGTGCTCCCAAAACACCACCGCCTCACCCACCTTCTGATAGATCATTTTCATCTCCATCTGATGCATTATGGACCTACAACTCTGAGATCAGTCCTTCAACAAGACTTATGGATTCTAGGTGCTCGAAGTGTTTCTCAGCAAAGACTACGTCAGTGTATAATATGTTTTCGTACTCATCCTACTGCACTATCCCCACCCATGGGCAGTTTACCATCGGACCGTGTCAGGAAGGCTAAACCATTCTTAAAATGTGGGGTTGACTATGCAGGACCATTCAGCATTACATTGAGCCGTCTGAGGAAGGCTCGCACTCAGAGTGCTTACTTGTGTGTCTTTGTGTGCTTCGCCACCAAGGCGATTCACTTGGAGCTAGTCTCTGATCTTACTACGGAAGCATTTCTGACCGCCTTCCACCGATTTATAGCTCGCCGTGGTCGCTGCTCAGACATTTTCAGTGATTGCGGGACCAATTTTGTTGGTGCCAACAGACACTTGACACAACTACAAGCCTTTTTGTCTCAAACAGACACAAATGACTGTTTTGCTACTGCACTTGTAGAGCACAGTGTGATTTGGCACTTCAATCCCCCTGCAGCCCCACATTTTGGAGGCTTATGGGAAGCAGGTGTCAAGGCAGTCAAATCGCTCCTTACAAAATGTGTGGGCTCTCAAGTGCTAACATATGAGGAAATGTACACGTTATTGACCCAAGTGAAGGCGACTCTCTACTCTCGACCTCTCTGCGCAGTGAGCAGTGATCCCAATGACTTGTCTGCTCTAACACCTAGTCACTTCCTGGTGTTAGGCCCTCCAGGTATGCTTCCAGAACATGATGTGACTTCACTACCCATCAACAGACTGTCCAGGTGGCAACTTATCCAACGTGCTCATAAAACCTTTTGGAAACGATGGTATCATGACTACCTCCATCAACTCCAACAACGCCCTAAATCCTCAGCTTCACAAGTAAACATCACTGTTGGTACCCTCGTCATTGTGAAGGACCCGAACATGCCTCCTTTATGTTGGAAGCTGGGTCGCGAGGTGAAGGTATTCCCTGGATCAGACAACGTGGTTAGAGTGGCCCAAGTGAAAACACAGTCAGGAACCTTCCTGCGTCCAGTGGTCAAACTCTGCCCCTTGCCTATACCAGAAGACAGTAAAAATGTGCATTGTAGTGGGGCAGGAATGTTTGGGATGTATGTAGTGTACTATAGTGATATACTGTTGGAACGCAATAACAGTTCGAATTTGGCACCAACTTATGTGTACTCAAAAAAAAAGACAGTCTCGGTTCAACATGGCGGCCAGCAACAGGTTCGCTATTCGGTAGATAGGTATAAACGTTTGCATCGACGAAACAATACCTCCTATGTCATCACCCGAACCTGTTGAAAACATACCTCCTATGTCATCAGCCCGAACCTGTTGATAACATACCTCCTAAGTCATCAGCCCGAACCTGTTGATAACTTCCTCCTATGTAATCAGCCCGAATCTGTTGATAACATACCTCCTATGTAATCAACCCGAACCTGTTGATAACATACCTCCTATGTCATCAGCCCGAACCTGTTGATAACATACCTCCTATGTAATCAGCCCGAACATGTTGATAACATACCTCCTATGTCATCAGCCCGAACCTGTTGATAACATACCTCCTATGTCATCAGCCCGAACCTGTTGATAACTTACCTCCTATGTCATCAGCCCGAACCTGTTCCCGAACCTGTTGATAACTTACCTCCTATGTCATCAGCCCGAACCTGTTGATAACATACCTCCTATGTAATCAACCCGAACCTGTTCATAACATACCTCCTATGTCATCAGCCCGAACCTGTTGCTAACATACCTCCTATGTAATCAGCCCGAACATGTTGATAACATACCTCCTATGTCATCAGCCCGAACCTATTGATAACATACCTCCTATGTAATCAGCCCGAACCTGTTGATAACATACCTCCTATGTCATCAGCCCGAACCTGTTGATAACATACCTCCTATGCCATCAGCCCGAACGAGTTGATAACATACCTCCTATGTAATCAGTACAAACCTATTGATAACATACCTTCCATGTCATCAACACGAACCTATTTATAACATACCTCCTATGTAATCAGCATGAATCTATTGATAATGTACCTCCTATGTCATCAGCACGAATCTATTGATAACATACCTCCTATGTCATCAGTTCGAACCTGGGATAGACATCTTATAATTGTAAATAAAAGAGTTGAATTAAGTTATTGATTTACTAAATCATAAAGCTTACAAAAATACACAGAACAACAATCGTCTATAACTTTCACAACACCCTTAATTATGCACACAATTACTATTGTGCCACTGAAACATTAACTAACTTTGACAATTAAAGCACATAAGTATTTACCATTAATCAAAGACTACAAATCACAGTAAATATTCAGTCATATATCCAATCAACAATCTTTCAAATAATGACTGTGTACAACCTTAACAGCCCGAAGTTGCAATGGCTCACCATGTGCTGCGCAGCACCCTGAGTGCACTTCACTCTTGAGGTCTTCGGTTCGACTCCCGTCGCGCACCTCCTTGTCCGTCGACCTGTAGCAACATACCTCTTGTTTCGCCCAATACTTCTCCGAAGGTATGTGCCTGCAGCCATACAGTAGACTCTGATGTCACCAAAATGTCTTCACCAGTCGCTCTAAACATGCATAGCACCTTCTTCTAGTGCGACCAATAGCGAACTCTCTCCAAATCTGTTGATTCGGCGCATATATACTCTGGAGAAACTCCATGGATTCACTGAATTACAGGGGTCTAACAATAGCCATTACATTATGCTTCGGACCTAGTCTTATTATATCCATTTCACAACACACTGTCCCAATAGTTCCCAAAAATTGTCTGCAAAATAAGAAAAATAAAAAATGGTTATTTTTTACTAAGTGGAACGAAACTTATTGGTAAAGATAGTTATAACTTTAAGTAATTTTATTGCTGCAGGATTTTAAGCATACTTGAGCCTCTTACGCCGGTCTCGTAGGGTTAAGGCACAATTGACACAGGTACGATGTAGTTCGGCGTGACTCCCATCACATAGCCGCCTGGCTTGTGAGTCATGGACTAGTCAGTAAGGTGTTACAAAACAGCTGCCGGCCACCTAGCCCTCAGAAACACGGCATGCAACAATAATATTACTATAAAAATTTTTCCGTAATTATATTAATTTTTCAGGTATAATTTTAAAAATATTGAAGTGTTGCTGAGAAAAATACTCGTGATACCTAGTTCCTCATGTGACGCAGAGAGATCTTTTAGTGAACTCCAAATTTTTAACATGTATAACAATTTCTGTTGAGAAATTCTGAATTACCTACGCTATTTTTAGAGTAGATTTCTCAGTCAAATGCACTTAAACAGAGCGACAAGTGTTTGTTCGTACTTCTTTATGTATCTGTAGTAAATCACTTTTCAATCAATATTTGAACTGCATGTTGCAGAAAGGAAACAAGTCCAAAATTTTCACATTTACCTTTTATGGGCAATTTCGGTTGTGAATGAGTTAACGGATAATGTACCACAGAAGGGGAAACATGTCCGCACGATAACAGAGGCAGAGCTTGCAATTCCTTCAATTGTCTGTGTACTGCAGGTAAGAAACAAGTCCAGGGCAAGTTTCCATTATGAAAAATGGACATGTTACCTTTCTGCAATATGCGGTTCATTTGTAATGCATCACAGTAGAGGTAAATTGTTTACAGTCTCGCGTCAGCTCAGAGTTCCTGCAGGGTAACTTATGCAGTTTTCACACTTAACGACATAATACAAGGAGGGAGATAGCACGTCGATGCACATACCAGTTGTAGTAAAAGAGCGGTAACAGCAATTTTGATCACAATGTTTTTATTTTTTGTTTGTACCAGATATTTTTTTTTTATTTTAGACACAGCGTGTGACTAAATTTGGCTCTTATAACATATTTTTATCTCTCATAGTTTTCCCGTAATGGCTTGTTAAAGTCAAAATTTGCATATTTCTGTTTTAAGGGCTACATTAAAACCAACTGACATACCAAACTGAAAAAAGTTCACAATGGATAAGATGTCGAAGGCTACAATGTCAAGTACATAAATAAAGAATAAAAATGTTTTGTATGTAAATAATAATGCTGAAATTTTAAATTAAAATTTGAACATCTCAATAATTGTTTTAAAATTTGAACATCTCTATAATTTTTTTTTATTTAAAAATGTTTTATTTTGTAATTTAACATAGCTGAATTTGTAGCCTACAATATTGTTATTCACTGTGAATTTTTTCAGTGTGGTTTTAAGTGAGTTTGTTTTAGTGTCTTCCTTAAAATGGAAAAATTCAAATTTTTGCTTTAACGAGCCATAGCGCAAAAATTATGCGAGATAAAAATTTTTATAAGAGGAAATTTTAGTCACAATTTGTGTCTAAAACAAGAAAAAAACTGTTACAAATATAAAAATTACAACTTGGTGATGAAAATTGCTGTACACCACTCCATTAACGTCTTAATTCAGGACTTGTTTGCTACTATGTTAGTGTACGGTATGTGATATTTAGGACAAAAATTGTACACACCCCAAGTCCTCGGAGTTGGCACACAGACAGAAGATGTTCATTTAAATAATTATAATCAGTTGATATTTACTATTTTATAAGTTTTACATTTCTACAGTTTATTGTCAACTTATGAATAGTGTGCACTGCAACAAAAAATAAAAACAAATTTGTTTACAAAATTACAGTTAACAATACAAATTCTAATCTATGTGGCAATGTGTGTATTTGGCGTTGCATATCGCTATGTGACACCATTTTAACTAAACACATGTCTGCTGCAGCACATTCCCAGTGTTTGGTGGAGCATTAATTAAAATATTTCTGTTGTAATCTCAAGATCTTTAAAGTTAAACATTTACCCCTTTAAATTCTGAATTTAGAGTTATGTTCTGATGTGCAGGCCTCGATTTACAGGAGTCTTGACGGGCTCTAGTCCAGGGCGGCAAAACCAAAGGGGCGGAAAATTTTCAGGGAAAAAAACAACTAACAAGTTTCAAAATAGTTGGATATTGCCCTTTTTCCCATGTACGTATATTCCACAATTCGAACATTATTTATCGTATCAATATATGTTGTGATGTACGTGTAAAATGCATGATATAAACAACTAGTTTCACGTGTTCCATCACTTAGTAGATAGACAATGTGCTGCTCATGAAGGAAGGCACAAGGTGAAACCGTCCGACCACAGAACCACGACCCGACCACTTACGTGTATGTCACTCGCACTGGGTCTCCTCACGCACGCCGCCCTTTGGCTAGTCTTACATGCTACGTACCCAACTAATGCCGCATATTTCCCTTCAAAGCATCTGTACCCATGTAAATAGAAGAAATACCTGTGGCTTCACCTACTTTTTACTACTGGAACTTGATGTTCTTTCTGTTTTGGAAGACTATACCACGTCGTACCATACGCCGCTCCCGTGGTGTTACTACTGCGCAGGAAGTTGAGGGTCCAATGACAGTTGTTGGAGCTTAGTGGTTGCATTGTGTTGTGTTATTTCTGGTGTGTTTTGTTCAACTGGTGGGTTGCTACTTTATTACGAAAAATACCATAATTATGATAACTTGGTATTGTGTTTAAAGTAAAGCATGCACTATGCATAACTTTTTCTAAATTTTTATTGGTAATCGATTTTTGTGTAGTTATGTTTTTTATAGTTATTTGTTCTCTTTCAAAAAACATTTTGGTAGGTTACGAACGGCATAGTCATTAATAGACGTCAAATAAGTGTGTCGTTCTGGCTGTTAACAAGTATGTAACTCAGGGCTAACAATTCTTTGTATACATCAGTTAGGTTACGAACTTGATTACATTTACATGATCAAGTTATGGATCTAAATATTTGAGAATTAAAGCAGGAACTTACTGAGTTGGAGAAGAATTCTAAATTCCCAAATGTCTCAGTAACTGAATAACCGTTTTCATGTCAGTTACTCTATTGCAAAATGTTAACTGCGACTAAATACTGCATTAATAATAAATTACATAATTTCTGTGGCTTAATGCAAGAACAACCAATGTAATTATATTAAGTGTTGCAATCAGGTATTCATAGCTTAATTAACATACATATAAGTATTGGCAGTGGTTGTTCTTACATTAAGTCACATATTTATTTGTTATAAACCCTATATTCATATAATTTTCTTAAAAAATTAATGTAAATATGCACAATATAAATTGATATTTTTGACACAAGTAATCAAGTTTTCATTTACGGACTATGAAACCACACAGTAAAATATCCAGAAATGGCTCCAGTTTCCAGGGTGCGGTAGATACTAGTGACAGAAAGCCGGGTGAAGGTAGGGCCGGCTGTCCACCGAGCTTGTCACCCACCAACACGAAGCTTGAAGAAAATGAGATGACATGAAAGTGGAGTAGCAACGGAGTGAGAAAGGCGTGAGAATGCGGAATATTCGGGCCTACCCCACCCGGATTTGAACCCTTATTGCCTCGGTGGGAACTGAGTGGTCTGACTACGCAGACCATGTGAAAGAAAAACAGCCATTCGATTATACAGTCAGGCGGTCACAGTCACACGCTATCAACCTTAAAGTAATGTCATGTTGTATAAATGAAAAGTCATTAATTAATAATGGCTTTAGAAAGGACATTCGCGACACTTTTTTTCACCTCTTTTCTGACTATTTTCTTGATAATGCTCTCTGATTCCCAACCCTACAACTGACTCCCGTGACGCAAATATTTGTCCACTAGTTTGTGGTGCGAGAGGTCTGCTGAAGAAATCCCATGCATTGATGATTATATGTTTCATTCGCCGCATTTCATTGTCGAGTGGAGTAGAGAGATTTGTATGGCTCGGAACAGCTGTCTTGATAACCGATTAAGAGAGCGTGGGAGATAAATAAACGCTGAAATTATCAATTGATTTCTACGCTTTTTTCGAAGCCAATATGGATAAAATACTCAATGACAATCCTAGATAACGGTATTTGCTAACTATACGAGTAAATATTTATCCGGAATTACTCATTCGTTACGCGTGATTTCTTGCGCCGCAGTTAAATGCACGAGGTTCCGGCGTCAGAAATTGTGCCTTTGAAGTTCGCAACACTGGAAACAATTTTGTTTAAAATGTTGGCTAAAACTATTGTCTAGGATTGCTATTGTTTAATTTTCGCAAATTGGCATCAAGAAACCTACAGTTATAGGTTAATGCTTTTAGCGTTAAATTATGTACCACGCCCTCTTAAGGATGATGATTTGCAAGAAGGGGGTTATCAATAAGCCTTACATACGTTAACTCCCTTTTTGCAAAACACCATCGATATGGAACAGTGTTGGAATGTAGAGGAGGAAGAAGCGCGAGATCCCTGAGTAAACAACGCGGACTAGCGACCTTGTCCGATACATTTCTCACATACAGAAACCAATTTCATAACGAATGTCGTGTACAATAGTTCATCACTGTGATTGATGAGTTGACTCTTATTTGCTTACTAAGAACCATGGGTTTATACAGTTATGATATGAGAAATTAGTAATTATAGAGAACGCATAAAACCAATGCCTTTCAAATGTTTAATTGTCTTTAAGTTAATTCCATTTTCAAATATATTGTTTTTCCACTGTAAAGTACTACACAGCACTATGCTCCAGTTGAGCACCTTGTGCATAGAGGCGACATTAGACACTAGGCGCGCGTCAGGTGGCTCTTGTTGCTGCCTTTTCTTAAAATGGTGTAGCTCCTCAGCAACAAAACTTCTGGCGTGTTTATCATTTTAGCTGAAGCCGATCAGAATCTTATTGCAACTCTACATGTCAGTAAATGGTTTGTTTCCAGTTTGTTTATTGACGTATTTATAATCTTAGCTGTATTTGTATTTAAATGAATAAACAAAATAAATAATTGATTCACAAATTGTTTTTTTTTACTTTAATTATTTTTTTCAGCCTCATCTTGGGGATCTAGAGCTTGATACATAATGTACTATAAGGAATAGTTTAAAAAGAATTACCTACATTGTTGCATAAATTCTTAAATTTACATTTTGCATTACGTCAAAATGTCAGGGTGTATATAAAAATGTATTAATGTACTTAACATTAAAACTACTAAAAATTGTGTTCACTACTGTTAGAGGTGATGTTTACCTTGTTGAGCAGAGTTGTCTGGCTCAGAACGCTGTGCTATTTATGTTGATTGGCTTCATAGGAAAGAGAAAAAAATGGCAATTGTTACTCCACATGACAGGTTAGAATGTTATAGTTGTCACTTCTGAGCTGTTCACTTGTTGTTCATATGTAGTTATGATAAAGAACTTCCTGGAGTAAGAAAAGTTTCTTGGTCATATTACTAGCAGTCTGTTCGTTCACTCAAGATTAGTCAAGTTGTATTTGAGTATAGTCACACTTTATGTGTGGAAGTAAAATGCCCTTGGAATGATACTTTAGCCACTGAAGTTACACTTTAGCTCTCCCTGAGTCATAATATTTTTGACTGTACAGAAGTCTCGTGAAGTACGTACAAGTGGTTAAAAATAGTACTGTGTTTGACCTGCATGGAGTATAATTTAAACCAGAAATATCTTGGTGAAATATGATTCAGTCCATATGGTGAACCAGTCTAACTGTTTATGCATGCTTGTGTGTAGGCATGTATATACATATACAAGTTAATCACATCATAAGTAAGGTACTTCAAAAGCAGATAGATAATGTATGTGTTTGATCACACACGCACATACAAATATAATTGTAATAAGTGTTATATATATACATAACATTTTTATGAACTTCTCAAGTAGAAAATAATTTTTAAAAACCTTATAAAATAAGCACTAAATAACTGTTATTTGTATGCATGTAGTACAGTTTTATTGCCTACAGACTAAAAAAAAAAACATTATTTGTTACTAGAGTATTGCATTAGACATGTGATAAAAGAAAAATATCAATTTACATAAACATATATGTGTATGTGTATATATAATGTGTCTATGTAAATTGATAATTTATTCAATATTTTTATGAATACTCCATTCGCAAAAAAAAAAACTTTTCGAAGTCTATGGTAAACAAAGTGTATTACATGAATACAAATAACAGTTTACTAACTACTAATTTTACAAGTTTTTATTTTTGACTTAACGACTTGAGAAGTTCATACAAAATTTCAAAAATAAAAAATTATAAAATAAGAACTCAAATTTCCCGCCTTTACGAACAATTGCCGCCACGTCCACCACCGTATTATTAAGTTCAGGGGCCAGCTGCTAGCTGCACTGAAACCGCAGGGCTTACTCGATCAAAGATATTAACATGAGATATACCCATGTAGTAACACCTTCTTTGCCTATGACTCATTCTGTGATGATCAGCGATTATAGAAACATACAGATGGAGCATAAGGTATGTTCTACGGCTAGGGATATGAAGCTTGAGACGGAATGGGGAGGACCTCATCCACCATATTGGAACCTAAACATATTGTTAATCACCATAGCAACGAGTATAATGCGACTGTGGATTGGCCAACCATAACCTCGTATCTCAATACATATACAGGAACACCTGATTGCAGTCTGCCATATTGCAACCTGAATAAACAAAGTCAGCTTGACTTCAGTATCGGCTGCTAATGCTCCATCTGTACTCTTCTCTTATTTCTGGTGATGATTGAAGGAGTTTGGTTAGTTTGTCTGGTATTGCGAGGCTCATGTACTGTATTGGGCTGGCTTGTTTACCTGAATAAATACATGATAACTATAACATACAGGATGAGTCATGAGGAAAGGTACATGCTTTGAGGGGTGATAGTACTGATGATTCTGAACAAAACGTTAATAATAAACGTATGCCCTTTTCTTAACCATTTCAGAGAAACCTAATGAAAACAACAAGGAACGGTATAAGTGCAGGTGACAGTAAATCACGCTACTGTTATCTTATGTCGTTTGTAATTTTGTACATTTCCACACGTTGTCGCTCTAAGCATGGTGTAGTTGTTTACCTCAGTCTCAGTCCTACAGAGCTTGCCCTAATATTTTGAACTACAGTGTTGTTACGTGTACAGTGAATACAGTTCAGTGTAGTCAAAAATCCCACAGGTCTTCACATATGCAGAGTATGCTGACATTATGTTGGTCTACGGTTTCTTCGATGGGAATTCCAGAGCCGCTGTTCGTGAGTACGAACGACAATTTCCTAATCGCAGAGTTCCAGATAGCAGGGTGTTTGCAGAATTGTGTGACCGTGGTATGCTTCCCAGCGTAAATGTTGTATCCGAACTTCACGTACAACAAGCTCTTAATGAAGTTGAGAACATACTTCAGGTACTAGAACGCAGCCCAACAACTAGCTCGAGATGAATTGCTGCTCAACTTCATATACCACAAACAAGAGTGATAAGCACAGTACACGAGCAGGGTCTGTATCCATATCATCGGCAGAGTGTACAACATCTGCATGAAGGAGATGATGTTCTTCAGCAAGAATTCTGTCAGTGGATCATTGCCAATGATCGATTAATTCCATGTATTCTGTTCACTGATGAATCAATATTTACCCGCAACGGAATCAACAACACACGCACCTCTCACATATGGGCAGACGAAAATCTACACCTTACTGTATAGAGGAATTTTCAGTGATGTTTATCAGTTAACGTGTGGTGCAGCATTATTGATGACCAACTCATCGGTCCAGTAGTTTTAGATAATCGTCTTAATGGAGTACGGTATCTTGATTTTCTTCAAAACATGTTACCAGAATACTTGGAGGATATCCCTTTCAGCAAGACGGAGCTCCTGCGCATTCTATATGGTCAGTGGCACAGTACCTCAACAAAACGTATCGTGGGCGTTGGATCGGTCGCCATGGAGTCATTGTTTGGCCACCGAGGTCACCTGATCTTGCCACATTGGATTACTGTGTGTGGGGTTGGCTTAAAAGCGAAATCTACACGCGCAGGGCGGACACGAGAGGAACTTCTCGCTCGTATTTACCATGCTTGTGCTCAAGTAAAGCAATGTACTAATGAGCTCAGATCAGCAACACAGCAGCTGTCCATCAGAGCAGCAAATTGCATTGAAGTTGGTGGTGGAGTGTTTGAACATGTTTTGTGAGGAATTGTACACAATTAAACAAAATATACGATAAAGTATCGTGATTTACAGTCACCTGCACAGTTCCCATTCCTTGTTGTTTTCATTAGGTTTCTCTGAAACGGTTAAGAAAAGGGCATATGTTTATGAGAAACATTTTGTTCAGAATCACCAGTACTATCACCCCTCAATGCATGTAACTTTTCTCCCGACTCAACCTGTATATAAGGAGGTGAGTCCCAAAACTTGATAAGTGCATCTGACACATTGTATTAAATTTAGTTTCCTTGTCGCGAATGCAATCATTTTGCCGCCGCACTTAAGATACCACTTCCGACCAATTCTTCTGCAACAGCACGGATAGCTCCTTATTAAAGGTTATAACTAATATTTTCAAATGTCCAACATATCTGAAATTGTGTCGGAGTAGCAGTGGGCCTGCAATAGTGACCTTATTCAAAGGGAAAGAAGCACTCTTCAGATTATTCACCTACATGTTAGAGACAGCTTGATATTCCTCGACGCACTGAGTGATCGCATCGATGTCCTGTCAACGTGTTCGTCTTATCTCAATTGTGGTATACTGCACACTTTCTACCACTACCGCCCTCACAACTAGCACAGATTATAAAATATATGGGCTGGTACATCCGTAAATCTCAATTTTTGAATGTGGCGCGGACACAACTGCATCTCCCAACGAGTGCTGGTGGTTTGGTAAAATAGACATTTAAAAAAAATTAATGTGATGTTTGCGGCGAATGATATCTACACCTTTCTACACGGTGGGGAGAATTCAAAGAACATTCACAGTCATATGTACGACCACCTTAATAGCCTTCCTGCACAGTACCGGAAAGTATGTGCGAAAACAATGGACTTCATAACGACCATGCCAATGGAAACGTGAGCGACGACAACTGTATACATGACGCTCCGTTAAGAGGAGTGCAGACTTGTCCCGATGCGTGTTTTTCATTCTACTGTAAATGTTGTACAATTCTGCGTGGAACTGTCTGATACGAACACACCAACGTGCTTACGGACTGCACTTTTTATGTATCATACTGATATTATACTAACGACGTACAAAGTAAAGAATATAGGGCTCACCGGAACTACTGACTGTCCATGCTGTGGACGCGTAGACACTACATAGTGAAACTTCCTGTTCGGCAACGCAACAATACTGAGGTGGACTAAAACAAGAATCGCTAATATTATGTGGCATACAGTAATATACCATAAATACAAAGACATCGTAGATTTTCGATTTCAGCTCTTCCCACGGATTAGTCAACGGGCGGCAGTTTGGTTCCTCGCACACACTATTCTTATCACAGCTGTCCAGGACTCCCCATGACACTTAGTGACTATATCCAAATACTTCGCACAGAGCGATGGGACTTCCTACAGCGTAACATATTGGAACGACACTATGGTGTATATTTGTTTGGGTTCTAGGACTGTACCACCCATCCCACTGTGTATTGACAGACGACTGCATTTGTTGTTTCACTCATATATGTGTCATGAATGTGCGTGATGTGACTATTCTATTATGTGTATTATAATTATTGTGTGTATTCTAATGTGTGTATAGGCTTGCTTCATTAAAGAAAAATTGTGGTTAGCATCAGAACATTCCAGATGAAGGGTCGTAGGATCGAAACACCAGTCAAGTCAATATGAATATTTTTATAAACATGAAAGTGTCAAAGCACCACTGTTGAGTATATACATAACAGAAAATAATATTTTTCTCAAAACACTAAATGTACTTTTATGTTAATTTGTTTTACTGCAACGTGATTTTACATTACATTTCAATATTTCCGAGATGATTCACTACAATATTTCTGAAACATTACTCTGTAACATGTCTGAGAGAGGGCATATCTACATTGCTTAAATATTGCTGAAACATCTCTAAAATGTTTCATTATGTTACTTAGATGTTACAGATGTGTAAAATACTTAAAACCTGTATGCAAGGTTTTATTACACGAAAATACTGCTACAATGATTTCATATTGTGTTTGATTGAACGATAAACAGTCTGTTTTAAAACGCACAGCGAGGTTGCATTCATAGAGAATATATAACATTCTTCCCTGCCATTTTATGTTGTAACATAGTCACTTAGGTACTTAGGAGGTCTCCATTGACGCTGAGATTGACTGGAGAATAATGTCTCTGCTCTGGAGTTGACTGGAAATCGTCTACTGAAGGTGGTACACAATCTTCTGCTTTTTCGTGACTTTCAACAAGTTCTCTGATTTCTCCTTCAGCACTATCTTTCTCTGTGAGATCATTTCATACTGGTGCTAGATGTCTCAGATACACAGTTGATTCTCACCTGTGTGTCAGTTGAACGCATGCATAGTTCGGATTTGCTTCCAACAGATTAACAATTTCCACAGTTGGCTCGTGCATGCTGGAACGATTGAATTTTCTGAGTAACACAGGACCAGGTGTCGACAACCAGAGTGGCAGTGAGTGCCAGTAAAATTACTTCCTAGTTTATATAAATATCCTTTCGTTAGGTGTCATATCTGCAGAAGTGCAAAGTAGGGATCGGATAGCACGAAGAGATTATGCTAAAACACATTCCCATTGTGTAATTTGTAGCCCACGACTTTTCAAGGCTAAACACACAGTATTCCATATGATACCATTATACCTTTCAACCTGCCCATTTCCTTGTGGATTATAAGGCGTCATATGGCTGGTCGCAGTCCCTTACTGTTCCAAAAAAGGCTTCAGTTCCTGCGACAGAAGAGAAGATCCTCTGAGTGAATGTAAGAGGGAATGCCAAACATGAAGAACAGATCTTGCAGGTGTTTTATGACAGTTGATGCTGACATGTCGGAACAAGGAAATGCAAATGGAAAGCGGGAGAATTCATCGACAGTTGTTAACAGATATTTATGTCGACTAGAAGAAGGAAGAGGCCCCTCAAAATCGATATTTATTCTTTCAAAAGGAATTGTGGCTTTAATTAAATGGCCTTCACATTTACAGAATCGAGGCTTTACTTCAGCGCAAGTCTTGCAAGAAGCTGTCATTTTATGTCATCCAGCGAATGGAAGATTTTAGACCTTACCCAAAGATGCAATCTAGTGATGCCAGGATGGCAGAGTGCATTGCGGTTGTCCTTTGGGTTAACTGTGCCAGATAATAAACATATTCGAGATAATGTGTCAGCTACAGTGTTCTCAGCTCCTGATCTGTATACAATATCATATTTATAGCACGAAAGCTCCAGACGCCACCTTTGAATCTTCTCATTTTTTATTTTACCAGTTGCTTTATTGTCAAACATGAACGATACTGACTTCTGATCTGTAACAAGTCTAAACGCGCTTCCAATGAGATAGTGTTTCCATTTTTTTTAAGAGATTCGACTATGGCTTGTGCTTCCTTTCAATAATAGAGTGTCCTTGCTCTGTTTTTGAAAGTGTTTTTGAGAAGAATGCTACTGGTCTGCCTGATTGGGATAAGATAGCTCCTATTGCACGATGCGAAGCATCTGTTTCTACTGTAAAAGGTGAGTTTTCTTTGAAAGGTGCCTTTACGGAGTTTACGATATCTTCATTCAGTTCGCGAAAGGCTTGAATCGATTTCTGAGACAAAGGCATTATCAACCCATTACTGAACATTTGAATTTTTTCCGAGAATTTCGGTATCATGCTGGAATAACGAGCAAACATACCCATTGCGCGGCGAAGGGCCGTAAGATCACGATGTATCAGAAGAGACGTAAGAGGTTGTAGTCTGTCCGGATCAGGTTTTATTGATTTATGTGAAAAAATGTAACCCAAATGATTTACAGAAGTTTTCCCAAACTTGGATTTTTGCTAATTTATCTTAAGATTATATTTGTGTGCTGCTTCCATGAAATGGTCCAGATTTCTTTAGTGGTCATTTTCAGTGTCTCCTCCAACAGTCACATCATCTAGATAAGCAAAAAAGATTTCTCCAGTTTCTCTTTTTGTATGATGGAGTGTATGGTTTTCTGAAATGAAGGAACTCCATTGGTTACACCGAAAGGAATTCTCTTGAACTGGTAGAGTTGACCACACGCTGTATACAGTTTGTCTTCTTCAGAAATAGGCATCTGATGATATGCTGACTTTAAGTAAAGTGTGCTAATGACTTTATATTTAGCCATTTCGTTTACAATTTCCTAAATTTGGGGAATAGGGTATGCATCTAGCATTGTAAATCTGTTTATGGTTTGATAATAGTCTACACACATTCTAGCATTTCTATTTTAATTTTTTTACAATCTCTTCTCGTGCTCTCCATGGTGAATTGCTTTCTGCTATTATGCCTTCTGCTAATAGTTTCTGAATTTCTGACGCTATAAATCGTCTATCTTCAAAAGACGAATAACACCTACATTTCATGACGGTAGGTTTTTAATTTTGCGAGAGATTAGCGAATAATCGAACTGGCTGCAAATTTTTAGAGGTTTTTTGTGGCCTCTCAACTCTAATTCAACACATTTGTGTTGACATAGAAAATCATGACACAAAACAACATCAGCGCACAGATCCTCCATGACACGCAGTTTAGTGTTCGGATATAAATTATCAGTTGCGCTTAGATTTACGAAACAGACTTCATTAATCTTCGAATAAAATTATGTTGAAGCCATTGCAACATTCATGTTAGAGGGAAGGCAGTTTAAACACTTAAGTCTTACAATTTGCTTGCTGATAAAACTGTCCGAACTCCCAGAGTCAATCAGAGCAACTGCTTCAATGCCGTTGATTTGGATTTTCATTGTTGCTTTAGCCAGTGAAGGACATGAGGCACAAAGACTAGCCACTTTACTATCAGAAATGGTATTCTTCTGTGAAGATGTTCTAGTATTACAGAATTCACTAAAATGACCGAGTTTCCCACACATTAAACAATTTGCATCCTTGGCAGGACAGAATTTTCGTGCATGTATCTAATTTCCGCAGAAGTAACATTTGCCGATGGCACCAGCAATCTGCATTTCTGATGATTTGTACTCATCTCTAGAATTTTCATGATTAGTAGAAGAAACTCTGGCCAACAGAAGGTATGACTGGCATGTTATCTGTCTTTACTGATGAGTTAAGAGTAGTGTTCTGGAAATAACAATCTGACTGAATTTGAGCCATTTCTAAATTTCTAGCTTGCTCGAAAGTTTCGGAAAGAGTCAGTGAAGATTTCTCGAGCAATCGTTAACGAATGAAAGACGACCTGAGACCAGTATTAAATGTATCCCGAATATACTCTTCGCAATATTGGTCGACTCTAACAGCTTTAAAATTGCAGTCTTTACATAATGCAGACAGAATTTGAAGTAACTGATCTAAAGATTCATCTAAATTTTCTATACAAGTAGTGAGTCTGTGACGTGCAAAAATTACATTTTTTGGCTTAATAAATAAGCTACTAAGAATGGCAATTGACTCGTTTAATGTTTTGCAGTCCGATATATGAGAAAATATAGTAGGGCTTACATAATTTATCAGAAGCAGCAGTTGGTCCTTCTCGCTGATTGGTTCTTTCATTGCTGTGATGAAGTTCTGAAATGTCTGGTACCAATGTGTCTATTCTTTTTCGGAAGTACTTGAGCTTGGATCGGCTTCCAGACGATTAGGTTTCAGCAGCTTGTCCATAAGTACATTGGTTATCTTTTATATTATTGTGTAATAAATTGTAAAATACTTGAAACCTGTTTGCAATACTGCTACAATGATTTCATATCGTGTTTGATTGAACGATAAACAGTACGTTTTAAAACGTACAGCGAGGTTGCATTCATAGAGAATATATAACAAGATCTAGCGTCATGGCGCCGAGTGATGTAGAAGTGTGCTCAAGACGGTACAAAAAACTTAAAATATTTTATAATAACAAGCGCAATATGTTCAATAAAGTTGTCAGAAACGAATTATTATGCGACCAGTGTGATTTGTGGTTTCATTTCAGCAAGTGTTGCGATTTTAACGAAGGGGACGCCTCAGACCGCGAGTGCTATTGGTAATGCGCCACGTGCAAGATAGAGTCGCTGAAAAAAGATGGTGAGATTAAAGGAAAAGTGAGTGAAGAAAACCAACTCATTAAAAAAATGCAGGACGAAATCGCGTCGCTAGAAAAAATTATTTCAGTACTTCAAGACGAAATAAAAAAAGATCGAAATGCAAGACAACAAGAAGAAGCAAAGCAAATAGAACAAGCCAAACAGGAAATCAGCACAAAGTCATCGCACGACTCCTCGCCACAATCATGGACCGATGCAGCCAAAAAACGAGTGGTGCAGACCAAACAAATACAAACTCCGAGGTTCCAAATACCACTCCAAAACAAATTCTCTGTTTTAAGAAATGAAACACAGCAGCACACAAACCAGACAATGGAAGCCATAATCAGAATACAGAAGCAACAAAACTGCTAGGAACGAAGTTCAACGAACCAACTTCAAAAGGTAGGCCTAATATAGGAAACACAGAAACAAATAAAAAATAATAACAGTAGCTGTTTGAAATGAAATAGACCACACAATTTTTTGATACTGGGAGACAGCCATGCAAGGCATATTGCACAAAAAGTAAACAGCAGCAACTCAGGCTTCAGTGCCTTAGGTTTCGCAAAACCAGGTGCGCCCCAACATGAAGTTTTAAAAGTGATAAAAGGAGACCATGTATGCATTAAAAACTGTGGCACAGTAGTCATCATAGGAGGATCGAACGACGTAGCAAAAGATCAGTGATGTGGTACAAGCCCTTGAGGGCAGCCTGGGGGTCCTAAAATCTAAAAGAGTGGTAGTAGTAACAATACCCCATAGACATGATCTCGCAGACACATCATGTGTAAACCTCGCAATCAAAGAAACTACCAAGAAATACAGGGAGTTATGCATGACACACATGAATGTGAACATGGTCGACATTAATGAAATAGAAAGGAATCTACATACCAAACACGAACTGCACCATAGTAACCAAGGTAAATACTATCAAGCATCCAAGATTTCTGAATATGTGTTATTCATGCGAAACAAAACACAGCCACAGAAACCAACTCTTCTAGACAAATGGATCATCAAGAAACCTACACAACAAAATCAATCCAATAACAACTCGGACACAAGATTGCTAGAGTGTCCCAAATGTACCATGCTAGATGATTGGGTAGTAAGAGTTAGAAGGCAGGACAAAGAATAACACAAAAATATTTTTTTAGATTAAACACTGACTCAAGCCAAATTGTGTGTGTACGAATACATAATCCGGCAGAGCATCGACAGCATCTACAGTGCCTACATCACCAATACCAACTTCACCAGTACCAACTCCAACAGTGCCACCATCAACAACCCAAACCTCTACAGCACCAGAAACTTCAGCTGCATCAACACTTGCAAGGGCAACTACAACTGTATCAACACCTACAGCTACATCAGCACCTACAGTCTCAACAACAGCAGCAACAACCTCAACAGCGCTATCTTCTACAACATCAGAAAACTCTACTCCACCAACAACCTCCATTGTACCAGCAACATCTACAGCTCCAGCAACTTCCACAGCAGCCTCAACTGTGCAGTCAACAAACACAACCTTGCGGACCAGATCCAACACACCAGACAAAACTAAAACATAAGATGAGTACCATTCACCCTAAAACTCACAGTGATAAAATTGAATACTTGTCCAAAGCAGAATAATCATGTTATAACTTTAAATGTAATGCATTACAATGTACAGTCACTTAGGAACAGGGCCACACAGTTAGACATTTTTATCAACAACATAGCTGAACCTTTAAAACCTCAAACTATCTGTTTAACTGAATATTGATTAACTCCAATAGAAAGCAAAATGGAATGGCTTACAGGCTACAGGATTGTTTATAATTTTTCTAGAGTAACGGGGTATGGGGGAAGTTGCATACTAACACATGAGTGTTTGATTGACAAATATAAAACGAAAGTAGACGTGGACACTTTGAATAATGAAGGGGAATTTGAATGCTCAGCAGTTGTACTCTTGTTCAAGGAGACATCCATCCTACTAATTTCATTGTATAGCCCCCCCCCCCTCCAGCAGTTGCATAAAAATGTTATTCCAAAAACTTGAGATGCTACTAATACAGGTACACAAGCATAACATAGACAACAAACTTATACTCTGTGGCGATCTAAACATTGATTATAGCACAAACAGTAAAGATAAACATCAACTTGAAAACATATTAAGATCCTACAATCTAGAAAATAAAATAAAAGAAAAAACACGATGCACAACACATTTGAGTACCGGTACCGCTATAGACTATGTAGTTTGTCAAACGAACTCGCAAACAACAGTGAATAACACTGATCCAGGGATATCAGACCATTATGCACAGCTTGTTACAGTTACGTTAGAAAGTAGGAAAACAACAATAACCAGGAAAGCAATTCATGCTAGAAGTTATTCTAAATGCAACCATAACAATGTTATTGCAAAACTAGCTGGAGAACAGTGGTTAGAAATTGATGAGATAAATTATGTAAACAAAAACTATAACCTATTTGTAAATATATACTTACTATATTTTTAAGAATCGTTCCTAAAAACTGTAACATACAGAAAACCTGGGGCTAAAGGTATGGGCAATAAACCTTAATGGATCAGTACAGGGGTCTATCACTAACTTTCTGTAGTTTAGGTCAGTAGCCTTCCAAGACATAAACTGTTAACAACACCATTACATATTTGGTATTCAGTACACACTGTTGTTAACAGATTCTACTGACTTCGAAGCTAAGGTCATATGACTTGGAAACACAGTGACACAGCCATTTAGACAACCAATTTTTTGCATAATTTATGCCACAGGCCAGGTGGAGTTGCACCTGGTCGCGGCAGGTGTGCACTGGTTGGTAAGGGCAGATGTGCGGTACTTGAGTGTGTGTGGCGGATCAGTGACGGCGGCAGGGCGTGTGTGAACTTGACAACGACGTGTGACACCTGCCATCTCGGCCACCGCATGGCCATCTGCCAGTGCAGGACACATGGCTTCGCCACCTTCTCCCTCTACCAGTGCATGAAGAAGGCAGTCTGGAAGCAACGGCCGCGACGGACGAAACGAGAGAGACGTGGTGAGCTTCGGGTCTCTGATTTGTCCAGCGAGAAATGTAACGCGCGTGTGCAACTATCCTGCCCAGTGTTTTACTTTGTTTCGCCATTTGAAACTGGCTCGCTTAAGGCCCTAGGGTATGGGGGTGTGGACCGCCCCATAAGTGTCCATGTAAGGTGTAGTTTTCTCCAGATCATCCCTGCTTTTCCCGATCCGCAGCTGTTTCGACTCGCCAGGTGAGAGAGGGGCACGCCGGCACGAACAGATCACGACCCATCGAGCCTTGTGTTCCCGGCTACACGCTTAACCGGGTGGCGCCCAAAGCATCCGACACAGCTCCGTTCCTACCTCACTCTCACCGGACACGGCGTCAACACATTATTTCTTAGTACTAGAATTTTTGTTTGTGTTGTTACATTTATTTTTCATCTTGTTGATTTGTTGCAGTGCATTAAACAACATAGTGTTCATCCACGTAATTTTTAGGCCTGTACCTCTTATTGTACAGCTCTCTTGGTAAGTTATGGTCTACTTAAAAAAAAGACAATAACTCAATACTGAATAATGGATAGCCTAATATTAGCAATTCCTAGCTTACAAAACAAACATAAGGTTGGCATTAATTTTTTATCTGACTTTACAGATAACGTAAAAAGCTACTGTGCTGAAGAATATTTGTTGGCTCCTTCAGCTCTATTTGCTCAGCGTGATAAGTAATAATGCATGTAAATCGGGCTGAAAGGTGAAATTCACACTGTCATTAATCACAACAAAGAAACAAAGGCTATTTCAGCCAATTTCGCACCCCCCCCCCCTTGTTATTCACCTAATACAACCTGACCAGTCTTTCCACTCTCCTCCTGTCCTTCAACGGTTTCCATCCCAATTCCATCACCATCGTGCTTGGCCTGAAGTTCCTATCCTCCTCACCAGCCTGACCCTGCTATCAAACAATTTTAACACATTAGTTATGTTGGAGACAGACAGATTGTCCAAAAATTCAGATGTTTTGTAGGTTTACGTAAGGTGCTTTTTCACACCCTGAAAACTTGACACAATAACTGTATGAAAGAGTGCGATGAAGGAAAAGTATAGCATGAAGTCTGGAAGAAAATAAAAGTAGTGTTCGCAGGCCAGAAGCATTATCTTTCTGAATTAACTATGTCTTGACGCCAAAACTAATTCAAAATCACAAAAACATGGTGCCGTATAAGGAATATAGCAAAAAGCAGTTACCTACACCAACATTCCAGAGTATAATATACTTATGAATGGAGTACAAAGGTGGTTTAAATAAATAAATAAAACTTCCCAAATCCTTCCTAACATTACAAAACCCTTCAGCTTACTGATTCCTTCAGCAGGAATTACACTCCCTCACTTATTTCCAAAGCATAGACTGCCTACCCCTGATATTTCACACACTGTGGGTTTAATTAAGGATTTTAATAATTACTCTGCAAACGTTACAGATTCAAGAAGCTGTTGATCATAAATTTTATAATTTGGTCTGTGAACTTGAAACTAGTTTTAAAATAGCCCAACCCTAACTGTACAGTGATTTTTCATGCATGGTGTCTGCATGCCACACGCTCACATTGTATTAACATTGCCACAACGTGTTGTGATGTTCTAATCATGTGCAGAATAGGTGCATGCAATGTTACAAAGTAACATTCTCTACAAGTCACAAGCATGTTGCCGGCACATCTCTAGCACTGAGAGCACAACATAAGCATGTTGTTGGTTGTACATTTCTAGCATATGTAGGCAACATACTGCAAGATTCCATTTGCAACATTGCCAGTGTGACATTTCTGGCATGGTGTGTACAGGCAATATGCTGCAAGGTCCCAACTCCCAACTACAATGTTGCTAATGTAACTAACGTTCCTGTCATGTGCGTGCAATGTGCTGCATTCTTCAATGATGCTAGTGTAACATTTCTGGCACGTACAGATATGCTGATGATTCTGTGACCAACTTAGCACATTGTAAGATTGCAGCAGTTTCATTTCTGTCACCACATATGCTGTCTAGGAAAATATGTATAAATATATGTAAACTGACCTGGACATTTCAAAGGAAGGTATGGAACATAAATTTCTAAACTTCAAATGAAATTGCATAAATTTTAATGTCAGTATGGATGAATTTTTGCAAAATAATTCCTGCAACTTTGTGAGCTATGTGTGTGAGTGTGATGTGTTTCTGGTGAAGTATTTACGAAGCAGTAATCATGTAACATTAACACATGTTCAAGATATTACAACATTGCAAGATATTTGCTAAAAAAATTATGGCAAAAATTGTTTTCTAGGGTTGCTCTTTTTTTCCCGTCCAGTATAGTAAATGTCTTGCTAATTTTAATGAACAGGTATGAATGTTAGTTACACATTACATCCATTTAATATATGTAATCATTTACTAAAGTTTTAATTTGAAAAAACAAAAAGCTGGAAAACTGACAAAAAAACATTTTTTTAAAATATTCTATAGAATTTTAAAACAAACTTTGGCAACAAATATTATTCGTTAATACTGGGAATTTTCAGACTGTTTTCTTTTAATAGACTTTTCATCTTTACAGATTTATTGTTGTGAATTAAACAATATACCATAATGGTAATTTTTGGCCTGTTCCCCTTATTGTACAGCACTCTTGGTACATTTCTGTCTACTTGGATAAAAGACAATATCTCAGTAGTGAATAATGGATAGCCTAGCATTAAAATTCCTGCTTAGAAAATAAACATAACATTGGGATTTATTTCTTATCAAACTTTACCGTTAACGCAAAAAATTTAGTGCTCTGAATAGGTGTTGGCTCCTTCAGCTCTATCTGCTCAGCGTGATATATAATACCACACTTGAATCCTGCTGAAAGGTTTAATTAACACTCTCATAAATCACAATAAACAAAAACAAAGGCAATTTCAGTCCCATTGCTTCACATGTCCAACACTGTGTTGTTTGGGGAACCATAATTTACACCAATTGGCATAACTATATCAAATAAAATAATTTTGTGTTTATTTGTTCAGACGCATGAAATTAGGTATTATGAGATAACAAGACAAGATTCTACAGGCTGTCTGTGGAATACCATTTGCATAAACAATAAGTCTTAAGTATTAAATGTTTTTATTCTATAGGCTATGTGTGGAATACTGTCTGCATAAACGATAAGTGATAAAAACTTTTATTCTACAGGCTGTCTGTGGAATATTGTCTACATAAACAATAAGTAATAGAAGGTTTTATTCCACAGGCTGTCTGTGGAATACTGTCTGCGTAAACAATAAGGAAATGCAGTACAGTTTAAATTTAACATGCAACAACATTTTACAATTAATTTATTTGATATTGTCAATAAAGAAATCACTTTTGAAGTTTCCCTTACCCCACCACTTCAGGTGACATGTATCTTTCTAATACTTGTTAATGAAGAAAATGTAGCAATGTACATAATGAACTTTGTACGTAAATTTCATTACACTATTAATATACAATTTTTTTTTCAGTTTTTCTTCTTAAAAGATTGTTTTAAAAGTGCTCATTAAAGCTGGCAATACTAATTTCATTTATAATGCTTCCTTACTAGCTTTTTATGCTGACATAGAAATTGTTAATCTTCTAATTATGACCAACGAAATTTACAGCAAACCAGCTCCAGGGTATAAATCTGCTTCTGAGGCAGAAGGGGGGCTCTGATTTCAGCCGGTTGTGTGTATATACCTGCATAAAATGTGCATATTAATATGATATTTAAAAATTATATATATATATATATATACACACGCACATCAGATATGTTTTGTTTTTAAATTTTTCTTCCAATTTGACTAATTTTTCCTTACAACCTCCATTCCACCAACCCATTTTCTTCAAAGGATCTATAATATGAATAGGTCTGGCACTGTAACCAGGCCCGTCAAGAGTCTCATCAGACCCCGTTGATATTGTGGCCTCGGGCCCCTACCAATCCATGTTTCAACAGTTCGAAGGAGGCCTTTAATTTTCCCAAGGTTATGGGCCATTGAACGTGATTACGTGTTATAAACATATGCTGTAGCAAAATACAAACACACAAAGTGTTGAAATATATTAATCAAAGCATTGTGTCTCAAAGAGCTCCAGTGCCCCCCCCCCCTTTTTCCCGACCCACCCAAGGACCTACTGAGCACTGTTGCAACAATGTCCACAACACCCTCTCATCAGGCCTGACTGTAATATCAGAAGTATAACACTGACCAGACACCTCGTAGTTCAGGAGCAAAGATTAGGTTGAAGGTTGCACTTCTCACAACTTAAAAAATGTTATCATTACATATATTTGTTGCCTTAAAAATTTGCAACTACCATACATCTAAACACATTAGCTATGTGATATAACAAAAAAATATAAATTTTTTGTATTTTCTGGGCTGTATATATACTGTGTAATTTTTGGGCTGTAACATATGTGGTCACTGCTTTGTTTGCAGCAATTATCTGATGTAACCTAGGTTGATAGGCATTTAAGTATACTTTCAGTGCAATGAGCCATTGCGGGTGATATAATGTCTAGCATCAGTATTTCTAGTTTTGACTTCTACTACTGGTGTAAGAGCATCTTGCATTGTACAATTTACACTGGTTACTTAAAAATTACAAGAAATGTAAGTTCACCTACTATCATCCCTTTGGGTAAGTACCCGTTGCATGTACATTAGACACTTCTGAATTCTTTAATGTCCTAAAGTATACTAGGTATGAGACAAAGTGCATTTTTATTGCTGAAAAATTATGTACTTTAATTTTTGGAGTAAGGATTAGAAAAAAAAGGATATTTCAGTACACAAATAAGGAGATAAAGAAATAAGCTTATAATATATATGCTACTAACTTTTGGAGTAAGGATTAGAAAAAAAAGGATACTTCAGTACACAAATAAGGAGATAAAGAAATAGGCCTATAATTAGAGATGATGGTATATCGCGAAAATGTTTTGTGCCGAGATAGCCTTGAAAACACTGACATAACGTAGCTGTCTGCAGACATCAAATATTACAATATTGAGATTCTTATTGGCTTAGTCAAATAGGCCAACAGCTCCACGTACAAGCTAAAGCCAGTAATCTTCTGGTAAGCTGGACGTGTATTGAAATCCATCAAACAGTCAACTTTTCCCGCGACAAACCATCATCTCTACCTATAATATATATGCTGTGGCAATTTTAGACCCATACTTGGGAGTGGAGATGAAAATGGTGTACAGAAAGACAGATTTATTCTTAATAGTAGGTGGACAAGGAATACGAGGGGAAGGGAGGGAGAGGAAGGATACAGACCATCAGTAACGGAAGACACTGAAACGGGTCAAACTGCAGGAGAGGAAGAAGGTATAAGAGGGTAGGCACAACTGGGAAACAAGGTTCAACCAGAACTTTATTGGGGAAGAGAGAGTGCGCTGTTGTAAACTGAACTGTAAAAGAGTGGAATGAAAGAAACATGTGGCTGTAAGGCGAAGGGATTTAGGGAGAGGGTGAGTAAGCTGACTGAAATGGGAGGCCAAGACAAATTAAGGGGAGAAATACCCTGTCACAGGACCGCCCAGTTGCAGGAAGGCTATCTTAATCTTATAACCGGCTTACGAAATTTTATTCTTTACTACTAACCCCACAATGAACCATGGGCCAAGGTACACGAAATTATTGTTTTTAATAGGCCTACTGCTCACTTATAAAAACATAATCGTGACTTTGACCATTGGAAATTATATGCCTTGAACACACACATTCTGGAATTTTCAGTACTGCATAGTTACAGATTCAAAGAACTGCTAAAATCGTTGTCCAGTGCAGTTAAGAAGCTCGAAAATACTATATTGTACCCCTCACCTAACCTTTTCTCTCGTACAAAAATAAGATTGTAGCAGGCCCAATTTAATAACTGAAACATTTAACTCGCTGGTAGAACTTTCTTCACATAAGCAGCATGCACTATGAGAGAGTGAGGCACATTAGAACACAGCGCACATTAGAACAATCAAAATTTCTCTTCCCATATTAGTTTTAAAAATGTGAATTATTAACTACAAGAGTTGGCATCACTGTTGTCATTTCTGTCTGTGGTTCTCCTTCAGTTCCATGAACAGCTTGTCTCAGAAAACATGGAGTCCAGTTTTTAGGTAAGTACACTAGTATATGTCACAGTTATTCTCTAAGATCCTAATTATTTTTTTATATAAATGTGAACAAAAATGATACAGTTGATGACAGAAGAGCATTTCAAGGACTGTATTTTGTATACCTATTTCTTTTTCTTTAACATCTTCTTGAACAAAGAAAAGTTGAGGTTAAGTCAAACATGTATATTGGGGCAGATTTAAACATCATGCCAGGGGCACATTTGAACGTTGTTCAAAAGTGCCCCATAAGGTTCAGATGTGTCCCAAATTGTTTTATTATAATTTTGAGTACTGGTAACTAAATTGTTATTTATAGTGAAATATTAAATTTTATTTTAGTATATAATCCTGGGTGATTTGTTACAGGCTTTACACAGGAAAATGGTGCACAATTATGTGTCCAAGAGGACTTGCCCTCAAACGTCTGAAGAAGCCTTGGAGCTTGTATTAGCTGAAGTGAATGGTAAAAGGCTTTCTTTGAGGCAGGCTGCTACCAGGTATGGTATCTCTCATACCACTCTCTTCTATCGTTTGAAAAAGTCAAATATTTCCGAGGAACATTCAAGCGGCAATAGCACTAAGTCCACACCATTGAAGTTTAGTTCAAAGTACACAATTCTGCAAGTTTTTTCTTCTGAAGAAGAAACCAATATTGTTAAATATGCCATAAACCTTTCTAAAATGTGTTACGGAATGACGTACCATCAGTTGCGTCAACTTGCTTATAAATATCCCTTGAAAGTAGGTTGTCAGGTACCTGAAAGTTGTTTAGAAAATGAAATGGCAGGAATAGATTGGGTGTATGGCTTTATGCAAAAGTTCAAAGCACTTAGTTTGTGAAAACCAGAAAACACCAGTTTGTCAAGGGCCACTGCATTCAACAAAACAAATGTTAGGGAATTTCTGGACAACTATGAAAGGGCAATTCAGTTATACCCTTTTTCGCCTAACAGGATCTACAACTTAGATGAAACTGGAGTCTCTACTCTAGTTCAAGCACCAAGTGTAATTGCTGCAAAAGGTACTAAACAAGTAGCTGAAATAGGAAAACAGGTTACGGTTGGCATGATTGTTAATGCAGAAGGCAATACAATTCCACCAGTTTTTATTTTTCCGAGAGCAAGACTCCACGATAATTTGTTGAAAGGAGCCCCTCCTGATAGTATGGGTTTAGTGAATAGTCCCAAAGCAGCTGGATGAATAGTGAACTTTTCTTGAAGGTTCTAGAGCATATAAGGACACATACCCGCTGCTCTAAAACTGACAAAATTTTTATTTTAATGGACAACCACACAAGCCATTGCACTCTTGATTATGTTCTATATGCCAGGGAAAATGGTATGGTGTTGGTTACATTTTCCTCTAACTGTACCCACAAATTACAGCCCCTGGATGTTGGACTAATGGGACCTTTTAAAACCAATCTCAAAGTAGCACAAAATGATTGGTTACTTAGTCATCCGAACAAAACTATTTCCATTAAGGAGCTTCCAGAACTGACTCATCCAGCATTTAATGCTACTTTCACAAAGAAAAAACATAATTTCTGCTTTTCATAAACCAGAAATATGGCCATTTTCAAGACTAGCATTCAGTGACGACGATTTTGTGAGTGCATCAGTTAGTGACAGGCCACAACTTCAAGAGATTCCTGCTGTTACTGACAATGGGACTTCAGAATTTTCCATTGCCAGAAGCACTCCAGACAAAAGTCCAGATGAAGCAATGCCTTCTACTTCTGTATCACCAGAAGACATACTTCTTGAGGAGGAAAGCATAAAATCAAAGAAATTTTGTGGGCCTAAAACTAGAAACATAAAAGCAAATATGAAGAAAAGAGTTGTGCCTTCCAATTTGTTTCTTAGTGATCCCTCAACTGAAAGTAGAAATTCAGGTTCTTCCATATCAGTTCATGATGAATCTGATGATGAAACCTTTGACAGTTATCGGGAACATGCTGCTCAAGAGCTCCAAGATAGTGATGAGATACGTGCAAATGATTTTTTACTTACCAATTTTGCAACGAAGAAGTCTACTATTTCTTATATGTCGGTCAAGTTTAAGAAGTTGATGACAAAATTTATAAAAGTCAGGTTCATGCGAAAAAAAGGAAGACGGTTATAGATTTTATTTTCCTGATAAAGAGGATATCAGTTTTGTAGAAAGGTCAGAGGTACGATTAAAACTACCTCAGCCTGATATTGTTGGGGGAACTGCAAGAGCTGTAGGTGTAATGACTTTTGGTATTGACTTTAGCTCAGTCAAGGGAAAACTTAGGCGAACATTTTGGAGTTTAGTTACGACATTGAAATTGAACAATTGAACACTTTTTTATAGTCTTTTCATGTTTTCTACCAAACCCATAAGCCATAATTTGCCGGTTTAAGTGCTTTTGTTTGTTACTTTTACTTCAATCTAAATGGACGATAGTTTTAGACTTAAAATCTGATGAACTTCATACATATTTTATGTTTATGTACTACAATTAATGTTAATGAAAGTGTTATGTATGGCAAGTTATTCTAAGATAGTATCTTTCGAAAGTGCTTAGGAGCTAAGTCTTGTGGAAAGAGAAGACTTCACAGAACATACTTTTTCAGTAGGCCTAAGTGTAACATAGCCAATATTCCAGTGTATTAAAAGCTGCTTTATTTTGCACAATGTACACTTAAAATCAAAGATCACTTCTGAACAACAATAATTCAATGCACCTATTTCAAAGGTGTAATTTAATTAAAGTAAGATGTATTAAAAATTGTGTTTACTAGTGGTTCAAAAGTGCCTCACATCTGTTCATAATATGCCCCACCCCTGGAGTACATTTGAACAATTTCAGTAGTTCAAAATAACCTGAGTTTATAAAGCATTGATTAGTTATTTTCTGACAGTAAAATTATGTTACAATCCCTAAGGACACAGCTACAGCCTATACATGTTGAAAACCAAATGATTCCACTTTCACTAGTTTAAAAATTAATTTTTGCCAGATTGTTCAAATGTGCCCCACTCTCCCCTACGAGCACCATTCGTTTGAATCAAAACCATAAAAATAGTTTTGCGATTTTCTTTTGATAATACTCTACCAGAACACCAAGTCCCCAGGATGTCCTAGGGACATCTTTTGAGGATATCTGGGTACATGCGATCCTCGGGATGTCCTAGGGATGGATATTTCGGATGTCCGAGAGCTCCGAAAACCAAGTCCGTAGGACGTCCCAAGTACCTCCTCGAAAAGTACATCACATCCCAGGAAGCTCCTTGGAAGACGAATTTGGGTCATCATAAATTCCTCAACTGAGGAGCTCCCAGTGATGTCTTTACAGCTCCCACATAGCTCCTCTGATGAACTCCCTGGGATGTCCGAGCAGGAGTTATCTGGGATGTCCCAACAGGAGCTCCCTGGGATGTCCGAGCAGATGCTCCCTGGGATATCCGAACCGGAGCTCCCACGGACGTAGTGGATTCCTAGGCAAGTTCCTAATATTACCACAAGATCTCATGGTATTACTTAAATATACATGTGGTTTGTTGCAATTAATTTAGTGGATAATTCATAAAATGTATATATGCCTTAAGAAATTGGTAAACTTATTAATTTCGACACACATATTTTATTATTACTGGTAGACTTTTGGAAGTTGAAGCATTTAAAAAAATGTTATTTCAGACGAATTGTTTATTCAAAAGATTTTAATAGGCTACATTAACAATTATGTGTAATTGACGGTGTGTTAAATACTAAGTTTACATATCACCAAAACAAATACATTTGTTTTCATTTGTGTAGAATACTAAACTTTCACTTTTGCTGCTGGAACGAGCTCGTAGGGATGTCCCAGGGATGTGTTTAATACATGTATTAGGGAGCTCCTAGGGATGTCCCAGGGATGTGTTTAATACAGGTACCAGGGAGCTCCTATGGATGTCCTGGGGATGTGTTCAATACAGGTCCTAGGGATGCCCCAGGGATGTGTTTAATACAGGTACCAGGGAGCTCCTAGGGATGTCCCAGGGATGTGCTCAATACAGGTACTAGGGATGTCCCAGGGATGTGTTTAATACAGGTACCAGGGAGCTCCTAGGGATGTCCTGGGGATGTGTTTAATACAGGTACTAGGGATGCCCCAGGGATGTGTTTAATACAGGTCCTAGGGAGCTCCTAGGAAGGCCTGGGGATGTGTTCAATACAGGTACTAGGGATGCCCCAGGGATGTGTTTAATACAGGTACCAGGGAGCTCCTAGGGATGTCCTGGGGATGTGTTCAAT
>PNEQ01052577.1:0-43470 GCA_003012365.1 Medauroidea extradentata | reverse complement strand
ATTCAAAAGTACTACTTACACAGTTTCATTTAAGAGTAAGATCAACTACGTCACTTTATTTTTACGTGCGTGGTCGTTAAAACGCCGTGCCTCTGCAAATACTTACAAATGCTAACTTTAAAAATTTTTTTTGGGCTTATTTAATAACTGTGCTATTTTATGTATGTGTCTAAATGTGGTATGACAGTCATATTATGTGGAGAAAAATATAAAACCCGTCTACTTTAATTAACAACAACACAATTGCTCGTCAAAAACTTAAATAATTTCCCGACAGGTAGTCTACCGCGCCCTTAAAGCAGGTTGTGTGTTTCCGGAACAGAATTGCCTAAAAAATATAGACTTCCCTAGTACCTGTAGAAGAAAAGTTAGTCTCTTGGTTTTAATTTTAGTATGTATTTTAAGGTTGTTCAAGTGGGGAAAAAACGTAATTTTATATTTGTATGAAATAGTGTTAGTTTTGTACACATTACTTGAGAGTACATATACCTCTAACGGAAAAAAATTAGCTCATCTAGTTTTCCCGTAGTGGCACTTCAAAGTCAAAATTTGCGTATTTTTACTTCATACAAAACTTGAAAACCAGTTAACATAATGAAATGAAAAAAATCATATCAAAACTACGCATTACTGTATATGGCCTGTAGCATTTAAAACCCGTTACAAAAAATGTTCATGTTAAATAAAAAATTTCAAAATTTAAATTTTTTTTGGTACTTTTAGAAATTTATTTTAAACACAGAAATATTTTATAATGTGTTTGTACATGCTTCAAGCCGTAGACGGTGACGTGTAGTTTTGATGAGATTTTTTCCATTTCATTATATTTACTGGTTTTCAAGTTTTGTATGAAGTAAAAATATGCAAATTTTGACCATAAAGTGACATTACGGGAAAACTAGATGAGCTAATTTTTTTCCGTTACATGTTAATGTACTCTTAAGTAATGTCTACAAAACTAACACTATTTTATACAAATATAAAATTATGAATTTTTCCCCACTTGAACGCCCTTAATGTGAGTTTTATGTAATTACATGCAAATCCTGTTATGAAATGATATAACCACATACTGCAGTATTGTAGCAAAAATGTTAGTAAATTTCGTTGATTGACGGAAATAAAGCACACTTAATTTTAAAAAAGTGTTAATATGCAAATGGAATGACTCCTAATTTTTTAACCATAGCTACATTACATGCTGAACATGTTAATGTGAATATGTTTAAGCAACCGTAGTTTAACACAGTCAGTTGAATTGTTTCAAAAGTAAACATTTTAATATGGTTACAGGACAAACAATTGTTACATTTGCTTGGGATTTTTTTAACAGTAATGCAGTGATTTGTTGTTCTTGGTAATGAAATAAGCCTTTATTATTTAATAGTAATTACATTCCTGTTTAACATTTTTCATAAAGCTACATGAATTCCTGCTGAGGTCGGGTCTCTTTTATTGCAGTAGTTTGTAGATGTTTGGAATCAGAGCAAAGCCTAGAAGAAATACTTTGACGTAATTACGCTACCATAGATAATGATGGCGGCTGGAACAACTTCAAGTTCCACGTAACTGAATAGTTGTATGAAGTTTAACTTGTTCAAACTGAATTAGTTGAGAATCTGTGTAACTTTGGCCTTACCATAAAAGTGCTAAATTTTCACCAAATAAAGTGTTTCTTGTTACAAAACAGGAAAACTGTGTGGTAGTACATTTACCTACCTTGCATTCTGTGTGGGAGGGGGAGAGGTAATGAGACAGTGATGAAGTTTGCAATTGTACCTGTAGGCACTCTTTGTCTTTGTATCTGGTTGAGGAGCAGGGGAGGGTGCTTGCTGGCTTAAGTGCTTCAAATTCTGTATTTGTACTTAGTGTGTTTTCTAGGTTTAGTTTTCATCTATAACTCCCGCATTATGCTTTCGTAGCTAGCTTACTGTTTGCATCAGAGTTAATTATAACCAATTTATTTGCCTTAATATTATTTTGATAATATTCTGTAGTTATTTTAGTGCAAGTAAGTTTTTATTTAATTTTGTCACAGTATTTTTATAGCATGTTATGATGTATTTATTATTGGATTGAGCAATGTGCCCTGTTTTTTAGTCATTCATGATTATAGGTTTTTAATTTCATGTGATTATTTTACGTTAAAAAGTAGTCTGTGTCTACTTTATTAACTTGGAAAATGTTATGTGATAATGAATGTTGTACATTTGCATTTTTTTTTGTAACACTTTATAAAAATAAGAAAGTTATGGTAGTACAAGTAGTACAGTAGTTATTTTTGAGGATGGCCTTCACCTTAAAGTTTTGTAATGCCTTATCATAGTACGACTCGTATGTAACTAAAAAATTTGTACTATGGATAAATGTATATTTCATTGCAAGGAAGGGGTCGTTTAACTGTACGATGGACTTGTGATATTTATTGGGGGAACTAATTAACTGGAAAATCTAGCAGCAGAAATGTTTAAAAAATTCATAATGTTTTTTGTCTTAGTCAAAATCAGCATAGATGGTATGTATATGCTGCTATTTTAATAACTGCTGCACTCTGACAATCTTTTGCTTCTGGCAAGCATGAAGACTTAACAGTTGAATTCAGTGGGAATATCCAGAGGATATCAGTACTTGGAAATTCTATAGACTCACCAAACTACTTTTAATTCTTACTTGAAAAAATTGTTTTGCTTGAAGGTTCAGTACCAAACAATGACATCAGCATGTGGAGACTAGTTACCAACTACTTATCTCATAGCTCTGAGTGTTAAGGTGTGTTATAAAAGACTTCTGTTTTATTATTACTGTAGAAATTCTTTACTTAAATTTGGTTGTATTAATATGATTGTAATAGATTCAAAGTGTGTTAATTCAGAAATTGTAGTATATTTTGGTGAAATTATAAAAAATTTCACAACATTGTTAGTTACTATGGATGCAGGCCTACTTTAAATTGTTCCATGCATGCTGTGTTTAAAATGTACACTCCTTTTCCTTTATTTGTCTTTTGTTGTTATTTTGCTGTACAGATACACACACATTTGTCTGTAAATAATATTAAAAGTAGGTTAATGTAAAATTGAAGTTTTTCTAAAAGTAATTTTAAACAAAAATTTTAGTGTGAAGGGATGCGAGTTTTAATGCTGTGAACAATATTTTGTAAATTAATGATATCATTGTGCATTTTTTGTTTTAGTATTGTATTGATACCTGTAGTTAGATTTTATATTTGATTTGTATGCATATTGTGGTTTGTGAAGAATATTGAACAATCATCATTAACAGTAACATAGTTACAAAAAGTTAGTGTAGGGGTTTTTCTGGCAAGAATAAGGTAAAGTATGAGATTTTAAAATGTTTGTTGCAATGGGAGTTTACAATTAGAATTTATTAGCATATGTCCACAAACCAATAAATTCTAATGGTAAAGTGTATTATGCATGCATACTAATGCACCTATTGTCAGCCATAGCACAGCATAAAAACTAATTTTGTTTGTTTAGTTATCAAAATTATTCAAATGTACTTTAATAATGGTGTTTTTTTTATAAGTATAAGATGTGTGTTTAAGGATTTTGGTAATGAAATATGATAAAGGGATAATTCAACAGCAATTTTGCTAATTTTACTAGATGAAATATTAAAATGCATATGGAATCGAAGCCAATTCAAAATTAGGACAATTTTTTATGATTCACAGTTTTATAACTAATTGTATAAAACCTTTTAAAATTATTTGAGTATAAGTGAATTGAAATCAATGTTTATATTTGTCCCTTATAATTTTTTCTGGTAGTTAAGCCGTTAATTGTGAAAAGGGGGTAAAACTTTTGCATGTAAAGGAAAGAAAGCTCTAATAGAAAAAGTGAAACACATAGCTACCATGCTTATATGGTGAGCTGTTGTATCATGTAGCCCCAACAAGCACAATATGTTGTGACAAGAGTGATGGAACTTGAACAGCCAATTTAAGATTCCAATATACCTCTGATGTACAAACAAATTATTGTTTTTTAAGGCTTAATATTTGCTTTAGTGTATCAATAAAAATTTTTATTTACGGAATCAGTTTAACATAGATGTTCTTTACAATTTTTGTGGTATATTTGCTTCATGCGTTAAATTCAATTCGTAAACAGTGATAAAAAATACAGGAGAACCCCAATTTTACGAGTACCGGATTTTATGAAGAAGCGATTTTACGAGGCTATCATCAGGAACCATCAGAAAATAAAAATAAAAAATAAATAAATAAAAAATTTTAAAAAAATGGAACAAATTTGCTGTTTTAATTATTTATAGCTTATCTTTGATTTTACGGCATCAGATATTAATACTGTGAATGTTCCTGGCAATATTGTTGTAAAAATGGATGGTCTCGTTAAATAGGGGTTTCACTCTAATGAAAACCCCGATATTACGAGATAACTCGATTTTACGACAGTATTTTCGGGAATTATGTACTCTCGTAAAATCGGGGTTCTACTGTAATATAATTTTTTTCTGTCACTATGTACGAATTGTGCTTATCAAGTAACGTAGATTTAGGGCAAAGAAAATGTTAAAGAAAAATACTGTATGTACATTAAATTGGTTCTACAAGAAAACATTTTTTTATTTATAGGTACTCTAAAAACAAATATTATTACTTGAATACCTAGAATTAGTACATTAGGCGTGTAGTGGAATCAGGACACGACACTTCCAACATCAGCATCATGATAATGGTCACATGACCAGTTTTGGATTAGATAATATTTCTATTTGTGTAGTAGCATGCAGCACTGCAGGCTGTACAACCTCGTAAAATAAAATTAACTATGTTACCTGATTGAGGTAAATTACCTACCGTAGGTTAATACTTTATTTGATTAAATTCAATACATTAGCATTTATATCTAATATATATAACTGGCAACAATGTGTGTTCAAGCATTCAATTAAAAACCTATAGTTTAAAATGAAGTATAATTATTTTGCTCTTTTATGTTATCAAAAGAGCAGCCAACATATAAAACTACATTCACCACTGTTTACTGCCTAAAAGAAAGGTTACATTTCTCTGGGTTTACTTTTTAACTGGTTCCAAACAAGTTCACATTTTGTATGGAGTGCGTAAAGTGTGATGCTTGTTAGTGCTATGTGATTACATCATTATGGTTCAAACTCAGTTCCCCACCTGCCGTATATACGTATGTCATATGTGAACACTGGCTTCCGGCATACAATTCAATAATTTGAAAGTTTTATTGACTTCAGCCTCTTTTTAGACAACTTCCGTGATGTACAACTCAGTCTTTAACTGCACTTTACATAAAGGTGTTATTTCATCTAAGTGTGAAATTATGCATGAATGCTTACCCTAAAATCATAATCTCTCAGTATTGTAGTAGCATATTTTCTGAGTAGGCCAATTAAATAGGAAAAGTCTTTGCATAACAATATGTAGCTAATTGTGATTCAACCATTCATTCCCAATTCTTTTTCTTGCAGTTTGTAAATTATACTATGTAAAACTAAATAATTAACTTAAAACAAGGAATTTTAAAACCCTAATATTAGTACAGTAAGTTATTTTCAAATTGAGCCTTCTGTTACATATTTATAAAAAAATTAATTTTTAAAGAAAGAGTAAAAATGAAGGTAAGAAAATGGTATGACTATTTTTTGCACATGGTGTGTGTGTGTGTGTTTATATATATATATATATATATATATATATATATAAAATAATGAGTCATAAATTGTATTAAATAAATGTATTGAAATAGTTTTTGTAAAAAAATTTTACTTTAATGAAATCAATGTGTACTGTAGTTACATAGTATTTAGAAAACTACAGCCATAAAAATTAGTTACACTGTCAAAACTAAAGTTTTTGCGCAGCACTTTGCTTCAGGTACCAAATGAAGACTTGACTGTCTTCAGTGTAGAGAGTACAAATACTAGCAAGCAAATTTGGTGCAGAACTTAATAACAAAGAGTGGCCAGTTTCCTTTAGGACAGTAGTAACAATTCCGCAAGGACAAAATAATAATAATAATAATAGTAATAATAATAATAAAACAAACCGAATGGTGAAACAAGAAGTTAAAGAATTAATGATACAACTTAAACGTCACTAAGTTTGTTGTAGAGGTGTGGGGGGGGGGGGGGGGGTTAATAGGAATTAATATCAACTTGTAAAATTTAGAACTCTTTACAGACACAACAGAGAACAAGGAAAAAAAAGTACACCTACAGATGAACCAGAAACACATCAAATTACATACATTGATTATAAGACGAGTTCAGGAACTATGTATACTAAAAAAATGTTTGTTTTAGTTTAATTGGTGGTATTTGTTTCTGAGTTAAAATTATTTGCTATCTTATTGTTTTGTTCTTGGTTATTTTTTTGTTTGACATTTGTGTCTGTGATGTGTGAAGAATTTTAACCAGTGGATGTTAACTTTATTTCTTTTGGTTCATGTAGTGCTTTATGAGTTGCATTATTTGCAGTATTTGTTTTCTTATTGTTTTACCCTTCGGTTCTTGGTTTTATAGTTTAATTTTCTGTACCACTGTACTGTTTTGCATATGTTACTTTGCATAGTAAAATATTTCGTAACCTCATAAAAATTTTGGTTCATAAAAGTATTTTTTATTCAATTAATCAACTTAATTGTGAATCAGCATGCTCTTAAATATGTTTTTGTTCCGGGTTAGTTGAAAATAATAATTCTCATAGATATTTGTGAGGATGTAATTAGTTACCTATTTAATACAACAGATGTCGTTAAAATTTGAAACTTAATCTCACATTGTTACAGTACTTTACAATGTACAGAACTTACCTTTGTAGGATCTCATTGCCTGTGTCTTGCCTGTCCATAACGGCTAGTCTGCTAATTAATTAAATGTCAATAGTAATATACAGCCAAAATTAATCTCAAATTAGTTTTTTTAGACAAAAGTATAATTGGAATTGGGCCAACACATTTGTTCACACACTTCCATGTAATAAATTGTCATGTCCTGTTCTGCCTTGTGTTCAGTTTGTGCCCATGTCCATTTTAGTCTAAGATGTAGGAAGTATAGTTTATGAAGACATAAATACATATATTGTCCTTTGTAACGTTGTATTGGGCTGATTATTTTCTACTCACGAAATCAGAAGTATGGGAATTTAGATGTATGCGTTGTATTTTGGGTCACTGTGTTTTGTCAGCCAAATTTATTTTATCTGGTGTGATTTCTCAATTTTTTGTAACGCTTGTGTCACATGCTATTCTTAATTACCATGGTTCATTAAACAATTGTTCTTGCAAGTACATGTGTGGCAATGTTTTGACATCATGTACATTTTCAGTCATTGAAGGTGGGATACCATTGGTATCCTTGGTTGTGATTTGTAAATTTTGTTATTATTATGCTAAGGTTTTATCTTTTTAACAAGCCATAAGAAGTTTTTTATATTCTGTACCATATTAACATACAGTAATCTGTAGTCTGTATTTTTATCCGTGCAAAATGCTTTAATTGTATAGTTTTTGTATGCAGTTGTGTAAAATGCAGTTTTTAATGTGACTTCTATTCTCTGTACAAACTATGTGATGTAGACGTAACACCCTCTAAAAACTGGGCCTTTTATGGAACTTATATACTGTACATATATGTAAGTTATATCTGTGTGAACGTACCTAGCTAGTTATTTATGCACACAGTCGATCTTTGAATATCACAGGGTTTCTGTATTAATTAAATTACATTGTATTAGTGTATGTCAGTTGAAACATATATGAGATGGTTATATGGGCTAGATTTGTGTATATACTGTATATTGCTTGAGACTTGTTTACTGTGTATGGACTGATGTGTACAAACTATTATACTTAGTGTAGTTGTACAGTAACGCCTTGATTATGTTCAGTAAAAACAACTTTCACTGAGGCATAGGTATTTACCTACTTATAAAAATCACTGTTGTCCAGCCACATGTAGTAAACTTTCATTCTTAATGTACCTGTGATATTTTTCCAGTGATACGGAGCATGTGTAGCTGAGTAAAACCAATAATTTTTTAAGATATGTAATTTTTAAATTAGTGGTACAGTATTGCTCTAAAATAAACCGTTCCCGAATACAGCCGCACCATAAAAATTTACAATGAAAAATAACAATAAAATAAATGTGAATGTCAGTGTCATAAAAAATAACACAACCTGGTCAGTTTCGAAATTAATTGCATTCGACTTTTTAACATTTTGTCTCTTCTTTATTCACTTTAAAAGTGTTTAGCAGTATAAAATGTAGCGCATCAAAGCAGAGCAGATGTATCAAGTTTCAAACAACGTTAAATGAATAGGTGGTTAACGTTAAGTGAATGCTGTAGCATTATCAGATTGTGAACAATGCAATAACGAAACAGTTCTAAGTGAGGACTTACTGTACATTATTTATCATAAATTCAGGTGCTTTGAGATCAATTGTAGACAGCTTGGAATTAGTTTCACTTACCATTTGTGCATGTTATTAACAGTCGTGTACTTTCTGTGAGTTTTTGTTTTATTTGTAACACTGTTCCACATAATAATTTTAAAGCATGTTTCTTTTCTAAAACTTAAATATTTACAGGGTATTATGAGTTACAGTAAAATCGTGAGGTTCAATTTATGCTATAATTTGCATGTGATTTCTTCCAGAATGTAGTCATGTTGCCCACAATAATGTTGCAAGTGTTGTGTATTGATTGGTATGTATGTTGAAATGATAGGAAGTAATTAAGAAACTTGTATGTAAATGTGTTTTAATGCACACTATTCACTGATCGACTGGAATTGTTATGTAAGTGCCTTCTTATGTTATTGGAATCACCTGGTTTTATATACCTCATTATATCACAGTTATAAAGTACATAGTTTATAAACTACTTTTCAAAATAAGTTGCACAGAAAGATTTAGTTTGAACATTTGCTATTTTGTGTACGCATCTTGTATGTAGTGATGTGAAGTAAAGAACTTGTGCTGAAAATTTTGTTGTTCTTGCCTCCTCCTCATTTCTCTTCCTGTTTTCCTTTCTACTTCAGTTTATGTGTGAGGGTTTTATGATTAATCAGAGAATCCGGGTATTTTTAAAACTCTCAAATTGTGGTTTTTAGTGTATTATTTGTCTTAAATTATTAACTGTCGCAGGTCCACAATGTGCCATGGTTACCATAGTCATGGTTAGTGTTGTACATACTTAATTTTTGAGGCCCTGATCTGTGTCAAACATTTTGGTCAGTTCAGGAATAAAGGTTCGCAACATTGTGTCAACAGTTGTGAAGTGATAAAGAGAATAAAAGGCTAGTATGTACATATTCAACACGTATTATTTTTACTTCTTTCTGTTCCATAAACTACCAATACTGTAGCTGCTAACTTGTTGTTTTCTCTGGAATAACATCCAGCGTAACAAAGTGTCACTTCATTTGGTTTCTTTTCATTCTGCTAGTGGTTGGGAAATGCATGATAATGTGCAACTAGACAAAATATTTTTCTTTAATAATTTAGGGAAGATTGCGGTCGTAATTTTGGAAAACATGCTAAGGCAGTAGTTACATTGCATGTTTGTGTATATTTTCATCTAATTTATTCATTGTTAATTAAAATTTATGATTTAAGTATGAGTGAAAGTTACTTCTTTAAATGTGAAAGTATTATAACAGTTTTCATACATGGGCTTGTTGTTGGTATTGTACGTGATTAGAAAAGTCGAAATACCTATACATTATGGGCCATTAAGAGAATATGTAACATAATTTTATGTTAAAAATGTTTTATTGAAATATGCAGGTCTGAAAGTCAAGATAGAAAAACCAAAACAGGGTAATCCTGGATAAACAGTTGAACCAGATTTATTGGTAAATATGTCTGAATGACAAGTTCTTTTATAATAATTTCTGGTACCAAGTATGTACGCTGAACAATTGTTCAGGTTTTATGGTGTCAAAAGTTTCACTAGAAATACAATCTCACAGACAAAATATGTGCACACAGAATTGGCGAAAATTATTTTGTGAGTTTTGTTGTGTTGTGCTGGTTTGCATCAAAAGAAATATTAGTAACAGAATTATTCAGGTAAATCTTACATCACTGTGTTAGCTGAAATCCAATAACTGTGACTTGAAGCAAACCTAAGTGGCAATATAAATAATCAAACAGGATGCAGAAAAAGGAGACAAACTTAGTTGGGAGTGATAATTTGTGTAACACTTGAAGCAGGTCATTATGCACACACTTAAAAAATATAATATAGAGATAAGGTAAAGATTTTGTGATATATTTGTGGACACAAGTCATTGCATTGCTATGTTGTCTCAGTCAGTCAATGCAATGGCATATGTCTACAATATTTCTCAAAATCATTTACCCCATACCCAACAGCACAATTGTAAGAATCTTTCATAAACGAAGATGGGGGGGAAATTTTCCTTGCCACGTCAACTTCTAAACTTGAGGAAACCAGTAGAAATAACAAGAAGTTCATTTTTGAAAGTTTTAACTAGAAAATAAATTATAGATTATAGTACTGGTTGAAACTATATTTATGTTTAAAAAAAAAAATTTTTGCCAGCAGTAGAAGTTACGAAAATGTGTACCTTCCTCCACAAGATTTATTATTCAACCAATTTAAGTTGCACTAAAATTGTCTATTGTACACATGGTAATATAATTTGTACATCAATATAATTTTTTATTGGTCATTTGAACCAAGATATAATGAAATAGTAGGATTTTTTAAAAAATAAATAGTTAAAGAAAAGTTACATGAATCAGCTACTCCAACCACACTATTTTGTTTAGACACAGTGCATTAAAATAGCACAGAGATTAAACAAAAAGGAGTAGTAAATGATGGACTTAGCTGAATGGGACATGATGCTACAATCTTGGCAATGGAATATTACTGTCAAGATGTGGAATCACTCCGAAAGCAGATTACAGCCAAATAGCTACAGCATCCTGACACTGGGAAAGGGAGATGAATATGTGACTATAAACAAGGTGAAATCTGAGCAAAAGTGGTAAACTGTTGAGCATGGCTAGTCCTACATTGATGAAGTCAATGTAATCAATCATCCCCTTAGACCAAATGCTTCCGGAAAATGTCCCATTTGCCTCTAATTTTAAGGTGGCTTGAAAAAGACTATACTGGACTGCATCTTAGCATCTAAAACCTACACAAAATACAACTTGCAGAAATGCTAATGTCTGAAACATAAATGAGTTACCAGGCAGTTACAACAAAAGAGCAGTTTTCATAAATTATGATTGTTCTGTTCAGTTGGACAGTATCAAACCAGGATAAGAACCAAGAGGAAGGGGTGGGGCAACATTAGATTTGTCACCTGATCCACCAAGAAACCCTCATATCGATGTCTACCTGTCCTGTAATTGTTTTACAATTGAATCCAAATTATATTATTTTTAAGATACCCTTTTTCATAATTAATGTACTATTTTTATCAAAAATTGTGATGAGAGAGTGTCAAACCTCCTGTGCCAAAAACTGAAATTTATTAGACATGTGAGGTGAGGTGAGGTGAGAAGGTTTTACAGCCCCTTAACTATGTCTTAAAAGAGCCGACGAGGGTGAAATGAGGTGAAGGAACAGCACGACATCCATGACCAAGATGGGTTTCGAACCCAGGACCTCTCGCACCGTGTACCGGCGCCAAACAGACTACACTGTGAAGGTCAGCCGTACAGCTGTAAAATGGGAAAATGAACACTCCTCCTCTACCTTACATGAAAGGTCAAAATTTGTTCATGAATCAAATGTTCTTAAAATCTGACAATAAAAGTGTTTTATGAAAGTGTGACCACCCATTTAATTTTCATACAGGTGGAATGCTTTAACAAGTATCTTCATATGACCATAAATCTTGATTACAAAATATAAGTTTATTTCATTTTGTTTCTAATATTTGCAGTAATTAAACTTATACACTCAATTTTCAAGAGTAGTTATTGCCCTTGGCAAATAATGTAGGCTGTAAACCATTGTGTTTTCTACTTGAATTTTCATAAAAATTCACGTCCACTGTATTCAGGGCTTGTTTATGAACAGGTTCTATTCACATATGTACAAGGTCTACATTTATCTTGCAGCCACATTTAACTGAGGATTTACCAGTTTATGACTTTGAAAAAAAAAATGGCTTGTCAGCAACTCTTGCGCTGCAAAGGATTAGAATGTGTGAGATGGTCCAACATTAGCACGTTGGACTCGCATTCTGAAGGGCCCAGGTTTGATTCCCTTGATACCTGGCTCCGGCCATCCTGAATCCAGTTTTCAGTTCTTGAAATTGCTCCAGCGGATGTTGTATGGTTCCTTAACAAAGGCCATGGCGGATAACTTTGTTGTGTCTGTCCTTGTGTCACGTTGTGTCTAACCATCTCTAATGACCGAAGGAGGCTGGCATACTCTCTGTGAAGGCAGAGCCAAGTTTGAGAACTAGTCACATGTTTACAAAATGAGTGCATAATTGTATGGAGGCAGAGCATCCCTCAATACATCTTAACTGTGGCTGACTGGAGACTGTCTTGCTTTGTTTTGACGAGTGGCTAGATTTGCTCTGAAAATGAATTGTACGTTCAGAAAGTAAGGGGGATTGAGGTGGCATCCTGGACGGACATTATTCGTATGTTTGATGCCTAGGAATGTGGAGTATTAATGGTGATCCAGGTATGCGCGTCACGTCTCATCCTAGCCTCTTAGACAGTCTGCTCAGCAATAGATTGCCTGTATGAGACAATCAGCGGTGGCACAACCTTTTTGTGACGTAATATTAGACATAAAGACATGCTGTACATGTCTAGCTTGTTTAATGTTCCGCACCTGGATCAGGAATGGTTATATTACTTACATGTAACGTTCATTTCAATACTATTTCTAATCACTCATGCATGTTTATGCATGAGTTTTTAAAGTCCGATTATGATTTTTACTGTAGCACCGGTATTTACATAAAAATAACCTCTTAGGTATAAGTAGGGACAGGAAAATTTCGCGAATTCAATGATTCACATGTTAGAATCAACTATCCTATGCATACTCCAAGCCCCGACAATTTGTCAACTTGCCGCTACTCAATGGAACGGCGGACAATGAACAAATAGACGGGACTTGAGTATGTATAGTACTACGGATTATAATCTGCAGGCCATTGAATTCACGAAATATTTTTGTCCCTAGGTATAGGTCGTCGATGCAGTGTTAATTTTTGTGTCAGTATGATATATATATATATATATATATATATATATATATATATATATATATATATATATATATATATATGATGGGAGCGACAGGGATCGCAGAGGTTGTACCTAAGCGTCCAATTGCACATAGTTATACATGTCACTATTCCATGTCAAATACTTTCTGCAATGTTTACAATAAACACAGGTTTAGGCTTACACTTCAATGTGGCCCACCACCTTTACGAAACCTCGTATACCATATGTTGCACATATGGTTTGTTTTAATTTTTAATAATTAGTATGCGGTTGGAGTTTGTTGGTGATATTTTCATACACGACACTTTACACGTTAAAATTACAGTGGGTGCTATCTGTGTTACAAAATGAAGTTATGGGGGTAGTTTTTTAAATGTCTCACCTTGTATCACGTACACGTTTTATTTCATTAATTAAATGTAAAACATCAGTATTGGTCTGATAGGTAGGCCACACGCAATACACAGGAGGAGAAGATGTTGCCTACCAATAAGGCTCCATATTTTCAACTGAGGTTAATTCTACTATAGGTTGGAAAGATCAATGTTAAAAATTTGTCGCAGGGAAAATTTCTGCCGCTTGAGTGCTGGTACTGGTAAGGGGTGTAAACTGACCAATTTCCTGAATTTTAAGTTACATTAAGTTGATAATTTAAAACGCGAAATTGGTTTATTTTCACTTTAAAATTAAGTTAAATGACTTTTCTCTTTCCCAAGTCTAGTTAAATTTAATTTTATTGCGGTTTCATATTTTTCTGGTCCCTTAGCGATAGCAGCGAAACTAGCGGCAGAAATGTTCCCTGTGTCAAGCTCTCCCATAAGAAAACACATTTTATTTCCAACCTGTAGTAGAATTAACCTTATTTTCTACGTATATTTCATTTTCTCGAAAAACGGGTGTTGCCACAAGGCGGCGTCTTTTGTTATCTGTGGTCTCCTCCTATAAACTGCATCATCCGAAAAAAAATGCTCTGACAAAAATTATATGCCAAGAAAAAGACTTAAACAACACCATTCAATATCAAATGAAGGTAAAATTAATTAAAAACTTTTTTCCTTCAATGATTGCAAACCTTGGCTGCTGTCAATTTGGCCGTCTAAGGGCCCTTACCACGCTTCAAGCCCTTGAAAAGTGATTGCGGAAGTGACGTCACACGTCCCGCTGTTCGAATTCACAGCAAGGGTTCATGCATCCTGTATAGAATGTCCCCTTCATCTAAGGGGACGAGCCACTTACGATTCTCGAGCCCTAGATTCAAATTCACAAACTGCAGCTTACTTCATGAAGGGAACAAGGGCATAGGACTCAATGGCACGTTGCACTGAAATTGAACACGTCCCTTGTCATTACCAAACCGCACTTGGAAATAAATTGTTTGTTTTTCTTTGTATGTGGTTATTTAAAAAAAAGTTTTTAATTTCAATTTACAATCGCGAATGTCTTTCTCAAGATTTACGCTAGCCAAAAGCTTTCATTATATAACTTTATCTATCTTTTCCTCTTTCCTTCTTTGACAATTTAGAAGTATTATTTCGCAAAGTTTATTACACACTTTCGTAAACACGCTGTGTGTATATATGATTGACTAGTAGTGCGCCTGCGGCTTTGCTCGCGTGTGTTACTCACAGCAGATAATATTTGCTTTAGTTGAAAAACCTCTTTGTATACCAGATAGTAGTTCAGTCATCAAGTGTTAGAACGGCAAAGCTGTTATTCGAGTTAAAAGTTGTAGCCGTCCACGCGAGAAGCAGTCTTAATTAAGTTTGTCCCTGCCACCAACAGTGACTTCAACTGGGCCTTATTTACAGTCACAGAAAAGTTGACATTGTGGGTAGTTACAGACTGTTAAATGTAAGAGGTTGCTGGAATGAAAAACGCAGGTTACGTGCTTTGAAGACTGATTTCCCCCGAGCACAACCATTGGTGATGGTGCCCTGAATACACTTGTTCTTCAAAACCTTCACTTGCAGTTAAGTATCATTAGGCAGTTTTTGCGGGATATTGTTTTGCAGAATTATAAACTTATTTGGTGTCCCAACCTTGAGATAAGTAATATGGTATATGTGGGTTGACGCTGTCGAGGAACATTAGTGGATAGTGGACTGCATAATACATTTTTACCACTTTTGAACGACTTCATCACAGAATAAATAAGTACTAACAGAAGCGACAAGACGTTGTTTATATCGTACACGTTTTGTCTATGGATTTTCTTGGTGTTGTAGTTCGTTGATGTTTGGTTACATTGAAGTTTAGTAGGACTTATTTTATAACCTGTGAGGAAATTGACTAGTAAGTAACATCAAACGTAACATTGCTAAATGTATAATTGAGATACAAGCAAATTACATTATTTCTTGAAATATAAGCGATTGTTTAAACCAATGTCCCAAATTCCACATGGCTTTGTTTACACACATGTACGCCCCGAGAGGTGGTACAATAACAACGGTTAAAAATCACGTTTATGTCGCTTCTGATACCATTTATTATTATCAGATGTTGAGCTTCGAACCGTCATATTTACCATTTCTAAATATGTAACTAATATACAAACTAATTAAAACGTCTCAAGCAATATAAGTGACTATATAAACTAATGACTCAAATCCACATGGTATTGTTTACATTCCTATACGCCCCGAGAGCTGGTACGATAGCAACAATGAAAAAGCTCTAGTTTGTCGCTTCTGTTAGCATTATTTATTCTGTGACTTCATCTAATTGCACTGATTTAATCTGTCTTGCATTTTTTTTGTGTCAGAATCGCACATCTGCACAGCTTTAATGGAATTTTGAACCAAGGACCTTTGGAACAATAAACCGAAGCTACAAACAACTGCGCAACAAAACATCGAAATTATTCATGAAAACTAAATTTAAAATTAAAATATTACTTTCCTAGGCTCATAGAGGTAGTACATCAAAACTTATCGATAAAACTGTAGGACGAGACTCCTATATAATTTGTTTCTCGCTGGTCGTGCTTGTTTTCGGATCGTCTGCCTTGAAACAGGGGCGTCATTTGGGTCTACAAGGGGGGGGGGAATGCCCCCCCCCTGGATTTGGAATTTCATGTGTATAAATATATTGTTTGTATTTTTAAATTTAAATAATGCTAACTTAAGCACATAAAACTGAAGTTTTACTATTAAAGCATCTAATTTATACATGCTTAATTAATAAAAAAGGTGCAACAAGGTCACTGTCGCCGGAAAACAAAATCTTGCCCCCCTCTAGAAAAATCTGAAATGACGCCGCTGCCTTGAAAGTGTACAAACTAAGTTTTCTTCTTAATAATCAAGTTATCTTATAAAGTAAATAACTTGCATTACTTTTTAAAATACTTACGTAAGCATCATTCTGACGCGAACACCACCTCAGTATCTCTACTGGTTAGATAAGTATTATAGGCTGATAGAAAACCAATTGTATGCCTTTTCGCCCCTTTATGTGTCGAATTTCGAAAATTCTAAATTTCACACCCTAAATATTTGTTCAAGTATTCAAGTGAAATGGTGATCACGACGATAGCTCGTTCAGTCGAAGCAAAATCGATCATTCATTAAAAATCACGTATAACCCCTGTACAATACTGTGAGTTCGAATTTTGAAAAATCTTAAAACCATCTTGCGGCCACTTACCTAATCATCATCCTGAAGCAAAAATAAACTGAATATCTCGATGGGTTCGATTTATAGCGAAGATTTATCTAAAACACATTCTGGGTCTTTTCACCACCTAAGAGACTGAAATTCGAAAAACCCTAGAATCACATTTTAGACTACTTTGCTGGTGTCTCTTGAACGTAAAAAACACGACAATAGCCCGCTGGTTTCAAGATATATATCAACGATTCATTGAAAACACATTTCACTACTTTTCGCCCCTTTTCACCTTTTAGGTGGCAAATTTCGAAAATTCTTGAAATTACTTTTCAGGTATTGAGTAAGCATAAATCTTAATCAAAAATCACGTCACAGTATTAAAAATCAATGTGGTCTATATATATATATATATATATATATATATATATATATATATATATATATATATATATAGATTGTGAATCGAAAACACATTTTACCCCTTTTTTTTAAACATCTTTAGGGCAGAATTCGAAAAATATATTTTATTGGTACTTGGAATATTAAAAAAGCATAAATATAAAGCAAATAGCACTTCGATAACTCGATTGGTTCAATAGATATGGGGGAATAATCGAAAACATATTTCACGTATTTTCATCCCTTTAATTAAAGCATTTCGAAACGGCTTGGAGTCCTGTCATAGATGTTTGTATACGTAACCAATTGAAGTAAAAATCGCGACGATAGCCGTGTTTCATTGATATAAGAAGATTCATAAAAAACACATTTTGCCCCTTTTTACTGCTTGGGGGTCGAATTTAAAAAAAAACCCCCTAAAACATTTTTGGGGTATTTACGTAAGCAACATTTTGAAGTGAATACCAACTCTCTATCTCGAAGGATTCGATAGATATCGATAGTTAATGCGAAACACATTTAAGGTCTTTTCATCCCCTTAAATGTTGAATTTCGAAAAATCCTTAAATTGGCTAATAAGTAATTTTTATGTATGTCCTATTTAAGTAAAAATCACTGTGATAGGCCGTCGGGTTCGAGCTCTGTCGACGTTCCTTAGAAAATAAATTCTACCCCTTTTCACCCCCTTAGAGGTCGGATATCGAAAAACCCCTTCTTAGTGCTCGCCTACGATCTGAGGGGAACCCACACAAAAAATTTCACGATTCTAGGTTCAGTGGTTTGGGCTGCAGTTTGATATGTCAATCAGTAAGTCAGTGTTCATTTTTGTATGTAAAGATTATTGCAAGTCATTTATAAAGAATATTTTACTGACATATATACTAAGGACGCATTTCACCGTAGGACAGTTTACCTTATGTTTGTTTACCCAGTGAATAATTATTTTTTGAAGAAAAAAATGGATAATTTATTGCGCTTTGTTTTTAACTGAACTGAAACCACACGTCATAGATAAATACACGATTGGAGAATAAAAAAAGTGCACTAGCGATACTGGTAATATGCATAATCTGCACCTATTAGTGGGAAAATAAAAGTTGGGGTTGTCCCACACAAAATTCAGCTGCTTCCCTTCGAAAGTCATTCATTCACAACACGTTGGGATTTCTGAGCAGTACCTAGATCCCTGCACGTATTCTTGGTACGTACAACAGAGGATCTACGAACGCATCGCGCACCGGCCAGCCGGCGCACGCTAACATCGCATTTCTGGGCGACTTGTATCAGGAGCATATGAACTGCAGGGAGGTTACCCTCTACGTCTTCTGCGAGACTCCGACCATCGCATCCTCCTTGGTCTATCGCTACGTAGTGAATGTCGATCCTCAAGACGAGAGGGTCGAATGGTCAGACCATTCGCCTCCTACCATGGCGAACAGGGTTCTATTCCCGGCGGGGTCACTCCCCGGATTTTCGCATGTGGGAATCGTGCCAGACGATGCCGTTGGTCGGCGGGTTTTCTCGGGTATCTCCCGTTTCCCCGCCCTTTCATTCCGGCGCTGCTCCATACTCACCTCATGTCACTCCTCACCAGCGCTAAAGACCTCGTTGTTAAGCGCTGACCAAAATCTCTCACTCACACACTCAAGACTTTGTTACTTCACTGTGTATCTTTTGAACGTTACAAATTCCTTATCATTTATTATTCTATAATATACTAGTTTTCTAATAATTTTTAAAATAAACAAACTAATGCCTACGTGCTATCAAGGACATCAATAAACGTTAGGCTGTTTCCATGTCATGTTAACAGGTTGAATTCTGATAGCTAAGGTTGCGAAAATTCACCGCATGTAAACGGCAGTATACTCTCGATTTAAAAAAAACTGCGTGACAAATTGTATAACTGGTTACCAAGGTACAGTGACTAACAATAAATTTCTGGAGCAATGGCAGCTCTACTTGACGGTTCGTGGTGAAGCACAGGTTGAGTAATGATAAGGTTAATTCTAGTACAGGTTAGAAAGATCAATGTTATAAGTTTGGCACAGGGAACAATTCTGCCACTTGAGCACTCGTAACGCTAGTGCACCAAACTGACCAATCACAGAGCTTTCCTGAATCTTAAGGTACATTATGTTGATAATTTAAAACACGAAATCGGTTTCTTTTCGCTTTAAAATTAAATTAAATGACTAATACAATTTTCAAGTTTACTTAAATTTAATTTTACTACGCTTTCTTATTTATCTGGTCTCTTAGCGATTGAAGCGAAACTAGTGGTAGAAATTTCCTTGTGCCAAGCTCTCCCATAATAAAACGTATTTTCTTTCTAACCTGTAGTAGAATTAACATTAGTAATGACTATGTCACATTCGTTCTTAAACCTTTTACGGATCATGACCACTCTTCTCTTCCATGAAAATTACAAGAATCTTTTGCCTTCTTTATTTACGTCCTCAGTTTGACTATCAAACGTAATGATAAATGTTATACAGTGTCGGATCCAAGGGGGACTCAAGCCTCTCCCTTCTGATCGCAACTTGCGCTGGATAGAGCTGATGTTCAAGGGTCTATAATATTAAACAATGACATTATGGCCTGAATATTTTCCTTACGCAAGTTATTACAGTGTTTTTTCTATTACAGGTTTTGAAAATCCTCTTTGATGATTGTTCTATCCACAAATTGTGGCTTGGCCACATACGCTCAGGTATTACATCTGACAAGTTCTTAAGTGTGACGTTTCTCTGTTATGGCCTGTCGAAGCTCGCCCCATATGAGGCTGAGGATAGTCTGTTACACAGCAGACTTTACTTAAACAACTGCAGACGTAATTTTTTTCAACTTTAATTTCATCTTCGTCAACAAAAAATGCAAGTGATTCTGTTTTTGCATTTTAGATGTGTTGCTCTTTCTTATTGATCGCCATCCGGTGTTTTATAAGTCTGAATCTGACATATGATCTGGGTTGTACTTGCACAGAAGAACGACTTTCATAATTGAATATGCAGGTAGTTTATTGTTGCAGTCTTTTGAAAAAACACAATTGCCACAATAGAAACAAAATAGTTATGTATGAATAAACTTCAGTTGTATTTAAAGATGCTGTATTATTTATATTATTATTATTAAATATATAATAAATGAGGATTTATTTTATTTCCTACATGTCGCCACTCGCCAACTGTACCAACACATATTTATTCAGAACAATAACAACCAAATTTCTACGATATATTACTCAGCCAATTACCATCGTAACAAGCTTTTGGTGTATATGTTTGTGATATTCTTGTCACAATAACTATGTTAATGTGCATTGTACCATAGGCTTTATGTTTATTTAATTTTAACTTTAACTTTAGATTTACGTTTATATATTTGACCATGGTAACGCGTAGAATGCGACTTAGCGGACAGTTCAAATATGTATCTTCAATGTAATTTCTTCACTTACTTGACTCTATGGGGCTACAGAATAAATTTTCTAAGTTAACTTTTACTATCTCACAAGCCAAATTAATGAAAATATTCCGTCTAAGTAATGTTTAGACTGTCCATCGTGTTAGATTTTGCATCCAATCATCGCCAAATGTGCCTAAATAAATTGAAAAACAAATTTTAAATCCAATATGGCGGAAATACTCCCCCTTAAGAAATTGGACGCTGTATTTACTGGGAGCTTTGTCTAGAAATGTGATGATTTCAACTAGTAAATACAGCGAAACGGCCAAAATATCCCCATAAACAAAAACGTTTGGTGTCGGCATTGTACACTGAGGGAAAGGTTTGGTTTGCTAATAGCGAAAATAGTGTAGTGGTCAGTAAATCGTTGCTTTGGTCACCTTGTATGAGTACGTTTTATATATGTTACGACATTATACTGAGGGATCATATTCACTTGGAAGTTGTAGATAGTATTCACAGTAATCAAATCCAAATGAACAACTCCATGCCAGTTAATAAAAATGCAAATGCGGGTGTCAATTTACCGCCAAATCTGCCAGTTCATTTACAATGGCTACTTTAACAGTCTAGTACCCTACATGAATAATTGCGAGACAGACGTAATGCCTAATTCATTTTTAGGCATTACGCCGTTAAGACACTACGCTGTTAGGCACTACGCCGTTAGGCTTTGCGCCATTAGGCACTGCGCCGTTAGGCACTACGCCAGAGCTTGTTCGTTTGGGCAGCAACGCCGTTAAGCATTACGGCGTGTACTCGAATAATTCAGTACCAACCTAGGCCACAGAACCTTGGCACTATTGTAGTTCGAACAGTCATCACAGCGGATTGACAACATAAGCAGGAGTACAACAGACTTCCGAAATCACCTACAAAACTTTGTATCGTAAGACGAGGACACACTTACGGGAAACGATGGCCATGCGTTATTGAGGTTGATTCAAGACTCCACGATAGAATCAGGCAGGGGCGGATCCAGAATGGAATTGAGGGTGGGGGGAATACATTTTTGCTAGCAGCGATTGGCGGTTGGTCTATTTAAAGTGGGGGGTCAGGGGGTCTTCCCCCGGAAAAATTCTTATTTTAAGATGGTAAATGGTGAACTTTGAGAAGATTTTGAACGTTAATGTTTGACACACAACATACACAAATTGGAACATTTTTGAAGAGTTTACAGTCAGTTTCTTAGAATATATTGCAAAGTTCATAGCACCTACTGCATTTTCAGTAGTTTGAATAAAAGTATAACATTTCTGAAACATGGTTGGGCTCTTGGGAAGGGGGAATTCCCCTGTCTCCCCTTCCTGTATCCGCCACTGGAATCAGGCAGCGAACGTCGATCAGGATGAGGTAGCAACCATTAATGACGGGTGTACACAGGCTGAGCTTACTTCAAATCAGGAACAGGAAATGGCTGAAACCTATGCATCAACGGTGATGGTTGATTTGCGTGAAAGTAAGGCATCATCTAACGTTCAGAAGCAGAGATCGGTTATAAGTGGGAACCGGGTAGCGAAATATGGCAGCCTCAGCAGTGACAGTTACTGATTTGCGTGCTAAAATGAGAATTCATGAGTCAGGCACAGAAAATTATTTTGTTAAGGGGTTACCTTTCAAAAGTCCTCACGAAACAGGGAAGCTCATTAGTGAACTGAACTCCGAGTGTCTTAAGAGAAGTCCTCGACTGACGCATGGATGGCGTTGCAGCTTGTCATTCGTATTATTATTTACGCGAAACCGCTTAACCTATTCATATTGTATTTATCTAGGAAACGAACATACACTTGCAACTATGCTTCCATGTTTTCAAAATTCAGCACACTTGTTAGAAACATGATTTTCTGGCCTCTCAAAATGCTTATAAACTTTTTTTAGACTGCTGTAACTCAAATTACCTGAAGTCATAAAGTGCAAAGCGAGAGGCATGCGTTGGCCTTTACTTCATACTATTAAAAAATAATATGTGGTGAGCGCTTGAAGCCCTGTAGGAAAAAAAGACTGCAAGGAAAACCTTGCACGCCTGTTTGGTGCGCTGCGAATAGAGGCGATATGCTTCTCGTCAAGCGTTAGACACTGGCTCTTATAGCTACGTTGTTGGAAATTCGGCACCGGCAAAGACTCCTCTTAAAGGGCGCACGGAATTGCTAGCAAAAAAGAAATTAACGCTACGGAAATCGATCTGAGGATACCATAAGAGATACAGGCACCGTCGAGGCAGCAAATCGACAGTAAGTCCGACATTTGATCGACATATGTCTGGAGAAGTACAAAGGTGCAATGCGAGTATGCTTGCCCAGGAAGTACAAGGGAAGGGCTTGAGACGAATTGCTCGGGAAACAGTTGCATTTTCTGCTATTTAATGACACAGTATGTAGCAGTAGCTCCCAGTGAACAAAAAAGGTCGCCTTAAGGCAACACCTTCATGTGAACTATTTTCCGAGAAATTGAAAAAAAAAAAAAAAAAAAAAAAAAACGTATAAAATGTAGAGCCTTATTGGCAGGCAACACGTCTACCTCGTGTCTGTCGCGTTTTGCCTACCTATAAGGATGCACATTTTCACTTGAGGATGTGAGATACGACGATATTTCATTGGGAACTTCTGCTACAAACTGCATTATTAAATTACAAAAACTGTTGTGGTAAAAAATCCTGTTAAAAAGAGTTTAAAAATTCCCATTATATTACGAAGGTGAAATGAATTCGATACAATTTTTACACCGGTTCTGGTTGAAAGCCTTTTTATAATCAAACAGCACCTGTAAGTCCGTACTTTTGGTTATGTTAACCAATGTTGGTTTTCAATTTTAATTTTCAGCCGGGAATTTCTTCCTTGCATTGTATAACCTTTCATCTATTTTTTTTGCAAGAAACCTTATCGAAAGTTTTTGCCATACTTTCATTAAGACTTTGTATAAATATATTTGTCATTCATATAAAATTATTCACATCCTCGTAAGCCGTGACGTGCTTGTGTAACAAGGAGCGCGACGGCAACGTGGAAGACAAGTGACGATGGCGAGGGACTAGTCACAGCGACAAGAGTATTGTAGTGACCAAAACCCTTTAAACAACTAAGACTGTGAATGTGGATTTGTAGTTGGGACCAACATGTTGTGTTATTAAATGATGGAAATATGAACATCTTACGAAATAACTGTTTTAGACAAGAAAACTGACATACGTTTTTTTAACTGCACAGATAAATTAAACTACAGGGGTTGAAAGAGCAGGACTAGACAGTATTTTAAACTTGATGCATATTCTCTTTTCTGCTAAAATCAATAATTACCGAGGAAACTGAAGCTAGCCGTTTGTTTGGTTGAAATTAAACTCTCCATCCTATCCTGGGCATGTGTACGTTCAGGGAAATTTCTAACATACATTAAAATATGACCACAGAGTCTTATATTAAATCCCTAATTAGTGTTGGTTTTTAGTACGAATATGCAAATCAATGAACAAACTGTATATGAAGAATGAAAGTAAAAAACACAAATAAATAAAACGTTACTAGCACATCAGATGTATTGGTAGCTAAGAATGTTGAGAAAGTCCGGGGATTCTGATGTGGCCACCGGAGGGTACAAAATAAGGTAAAATGCAGATGGTAAAGTTAGGTAAATGAGAGTCGTGAAAACATTTCTATAGTAAGCTTTGACAAAACAGACAATTTTAAGGAAAGTCCTTGTCAGTTCAGTCTTGCCACTCGTGAAAATGAAGAAGATGCTGTATGCAGTGCATAGCAAATATAAAGGTTGCACTGTGGTGCGCTCTGCATTGAACTCATACAATGCTGGTACTTATTTCAGCATGACTGCGATCTCTGCAGCTACCTCCCTAGGCATACCCCCTGCTCTTTACATGCTACATTTCTCTCTCATCTTTCCCCAACTTGCCCTTCGGACACGACAAGCTGTGGGCTCTGTTGGACTCTCCATAGAGTAAGTAAAGTACTAGATGATGTTGGCTACTTCATTCCATTTCTAATGATAAGAAAATGTCACTGTTCTTCGCAGACACGAGTACTTGCTCTGCAGCATATGCATTTTATTGTAGTATCTAACAAAATAAAAATGACCTTTGAATAAGATAATGATTTTTTTTATATTTTGAACTAATAGAAACTAATTTAAACTAACCTAAATCAATGTACGCCAACTAATGGAAAAGAACCTAAACTAATTGTCACAGGGAAAGGGTAAAGGAGGGGAAAAGAGGCCTTTGCAGAACGGATGTGCAGATAAGTACAGAACCTCGCGGCAGGAATTTGTTTCATTCCAGTAAAACATGACATCAAACCAAACCAAAGAGAACAACCAGTAGGTAGAGGGGACCAACAGAGTTACGAGCCGCTCAAATCCGGACTGCTCACAGGTTAAACAGATAAGAAAAAAAAAAAAAAAGAAAAACCCAAGACACCACCAACGCAAGCAACCCAGGTTTGAGGTCATATTTGGCGCAAAGGAACAAACAGATAAAATGTATGACCCACAAAACAAAATAAAAATATGACACACCAAAGAGACGAAAAAAAAAACAGTATTATATCAGACACGAACAGAAAAAAACATGCGACACAACGGTGAGACGAAACAAAAATACAGTATATATCAGACACTAACAGAAAAACAACAAAAGGACAGAACGATGAGACGAAACAAAACATGGTAGTTTACCAGGCAGACAGTAGAATGTCGTTTCGGGAACTGGAATCTGTTCCCGTCAACAGGTAGACACACAATGTTCAGGAACACGAGTGCGATTTTTGGGTTTTGCCTTTCTTGCAATTGTTTTTGTGTTATTTTACTCGGGTACAACTTTTTTTTAGTTTTTATTTTCTTATCTGTTTGTCCTTGTTATTGATTGTCCCGATACTATATTTGGAAATTTATGTTGTGTATGTATCCTATTGACTAAAGCGTACCCTGCTTATTTATGTGTTTCCATTATCTTTAGGGTCCGCGGTGGCCGAATGGTCAGACCATTCGCCTTCCAAGGCGATTCGGGTTCGATTCCCGGCGGGGTCAGTCCCCGGATTTTCGCATGTGGGAATCGTGCCGGACGATGCCGTTGGTCAGCGGATTTTCTCGGGGATCTCCCGTTTCCCCCGCCCTTTCATTCCGGTACCGCTCTATACTCACCTCATGTCACCCCTCACCAGCGCTAAAGACCTCGATGTTAAGCGTTGACCAATATATCTCACTCACTCCATTGTCTTTAGTTTTCTTTGACAGTCATCTAGTATATCGCAATGGAGTATGCCCAAGAAACTAAATCCAGTCACGCACTCCCATTGCACAGTTCTTTCAAAGATAAGACTTCTACTCTGCATGACACTCAGCGAGCATGTATCCTCTCATCACTTGCATGCTGTATCCTGGTGTTAGTTAAGGTGTTCACGATGAGCAGGCATCGTGGGCAATTCCTTTTTGTGTATGTGATCTACTCCCTGGTGTTAATTGTTTTGCTCTAAATTTGCTTTTGGTGCAACTGTACTTCGCGTTATCTTTTGACCACAAATAAAACCAATTTTGTTTGTTCATAGTTTCTGGTCTTACCTGTAAACATTTCACGCTGTTAATTTTGTGCTGCCCCTTTGGCTTCAAGGTATTCATTATTATTATTGAATTCATATATCTGTGAGATTGTAGATGAATATTAAGGACGTGATTCACCTGGTCACGAGATATGATAGACTACATGTATGTACGCCACATTCATTCAGTACAGAATACTCAATTATTTGTTATATTTCATTTAAAACGCAGCATGTCTCTTTGTACTCTCTTGACGTACGTGTACCAGACCTTGTAGAGAAGGTACTGGTACTTTTTTACATGAGAGAACTATGTGTATTTATTGCTTAGTGACATTAAAATACATCCTTCATATTTAATTCTGTTCTTGTAAATGTTTGTCACATATTGCCTATGCATTTTAAGCTGTTTAGTAATTTTATACAACAAACAATCTTTGGGTACTGTAGTGTATGTTAGTGTTAAAAATTTGAGTAAGCCTTACTACGAAGGTCACTGTGTTACTATATCTGTATGTTTTTAGTTTCATTTAGTTGATTCAACCCTTGTTCAATATCTGCGCAACTCAACTTACTCTGTTTTGTTTAAATTTTTCTTTTGTTTGTTACATGTGACTTGGACATGACACTTCGTTCCTGGAGTTTCTTGGATCTTATTCCTGAAAAGTGTGTTGCTAACTGACATTCTGAAAGACTTCGAAGTACAACTTAACGAAGCAGAGAACATACCAATGCTCAGAGAACTTGCATGTAGCTGCAGAGGAGCATAAGGTGTCCATGTCTACTCAGTCTGTAAGTCTTCAATCTCACTAAGTAAATTTTAAATTCCCGAATTTCGTGTCTAAACAATAAACATATGAGCCACAGGGAGTTATACTATCCCTTATACCAGTCGAGAAACTAGGTAATCATAGTTTAGTCGACAAGAACATTTTTGTTTAATCTGCAACAACTAAGTATTCTGTTGTTGTGTTAGAGAGAATCATAAAAATAATAAAGTCAGAGGAAAATTTTGAGTGGTTTAAAATGTGGCTATTGCATTACACCTTTCCAACACAGATATTCAAATGGTATGAAAGGGAGTCTCTTGAGCCTTTTAAAAGGCTTTAGGAATCTTTGTAAGATTTATTCAGTCTGCAGTAAATACTAAAAGAGCATTAAACATGCGTTTAATGGAAACTTCATTGTTTGAAATGGTGGTCGGAAAATTTTCACCGTTCAGTAGGCAACGTTGTACTTTACAAAGACGCCCAACCATCTAATAGAGTAGAGAGAACTGGCCACTGCTGTGGGGAAAAACTTGATAGCTACACATGAATATCCGCATGATGTAAACGCTACTTCTTCCACACCAATAAATAAGTTGTGGAACAGAAGATGACATCTACACTGTAGTCATTTTATTAAGTATGGACATTTAGCATCAGAATGCATGGAATGGCAGTTGCGGTGGTATAACAAACAGTATAGTTAACCATCAAAATTCCCGATTGCAGAATTAAGTAGATAGATCTTAAACAACACAATTAATCAAAATATATTAATTTAAATAGCATATTTAAAATACTGTGATTTCGAGATTCCAGTCAACCTCAGATCCTCACTGAGAAAATTAATTACAACTGAAAAATGAGTCAGTGATGCAGGTTGAGTCGGACTCATTTTAATAATTGTGTGAAAAACATTTTTCTAAAACCATTAATCACTAATAGAGGGGAAGCTGTAAATTGGGTTATTGGTGGAAAATTCGGAAAGTTAAAAGAAAACTAGGTAATTTTACATAAAATGTAGGGAATTTATTTTTTGTCGGGATAAGGAAAATATAAGGAAAATTTGATAAAATTTAGACCTCTACTATTGTCATGTGAATTCAAGATGGCCGCCGGATTGAATATCCTGTCCACGAATAAGCTATTTTAGACTTCTATCGACATATATTTGTTAATTTAGGAACACAAAAAAAAGTGCATTTTGGTGAATGCCTTTGTGAACTATTTATATATATTGATCTGAATTAATTGAGACAATGGTAAAATTCTGCATGGTCTTTCCAGTCCAAGTGATGAATATACCACTATTTAGAAGCACCCTTATTTACACACACATTGTTGTAATTTAGTCTCGAACCCAGCACAAGCCAAAAACATACATAAATCGGCTCCCTACTCATTCATGGTATACCACACTACAAGTGTATTAGAACGGAAGTTATCAGCATTGTTTGGACTCCCAGCTTACAGAACCAGCGTCATCAATTTGAATTTTTAAAAAATGTGTGGCATAAATGTTTAATTTTCCAGCGTAAGGTTAGGATATGTTTGAAGGCAAGCAGTTGTTTTTATCTATCACCCACTGCCCGGCATAAACCAGTGGCTTTTCTGAACAGAAATGGAACATTATTGAAGTGAGTTTTCTGAAGATAAAGTTAGCACATTCTCTCACAAAACTATTTCAGAGGACGATATTAAAGAAACACTACAACACTTAATTAAAAAATTGTATTAATGTAGAATGACTGCTTTTCTGTTCATATAATAATAGGGACTTTGTCGTCTCCGTAAGACACAATTGAAGTAACCGTTACACGAATGCAAAAAGGTTATCCTGTTATATTATGCATGCAGTCATTTATTTCCTCGCTGAAAATTAGGTATCAGTCAGATATCGCCGAGACACAAGTTTGTCAACTAGACTAACATGTTTTCATTCATATCAGGTGATTTTTGCCTACTGCTCTGCGTAGGTGTTCCTTACAGAGTCTTTAGTATGAATAAAATAAATTAATAATATGATTTTACACAAGAATCCTACTTTCCTTCTTTTCTCGCCTGCACGAGAATGCAAGTCCTGATAGACCAGTGATGATGGCAAGCTGGGTGAATTGTGATTTTATTGTCGCCAAAAATCGAACACGGAAACCTTAAAAACTGCTAATTTTACATGAACATTTTTTCTTTGGTAATTGGGTAGTAAATAAACAATAATTTTACAATTAGGCCTACTCAGTTTCATAACATAATTACTTAAGTTGGCATGTTTCTGCATTCCCGAATATGATCTGAATGATTACCTACTTTTATTTATCTGTACTTTCTGTAATTTTTCAACTAGGATCTGAAAACACATAACACTTATTTAAATTTCATTAACAAATAATGCTGGAATCATTGTGTTTCTGAAGTTGGTCGAGTCAATTGTTGGGCGGGCCCGTTTTACATTTAGGGCTTCAGTGTTAACATGCCCGAATATCGTTTTACAATAAAATACTTATTTAAGTAATAGGTTGCATGTTTATTTCAATTGAGGTGATCACTGGCTTCATTTAAATGAGTTTGTAAAGCTTAATTCCATTCAAAATACCGTACACAGTGGGGCCATGATTGGTGGAGCGGTTAGAGCACTCCCCCATAACCAAACGTTACGAGTTCGATTCGCAATGGGATTGGTCCACGACTCTTCGCACGTAGGAAACTTTGCGGACGTTGCCTTTGGCCGGAGAAGTTTTCTTGGGGTACCACAGTATTTCGCATTCCATCGCTTCTCCATCGTAGGGCTTTTATTTCAGTCAGAACTCTTCCTTCAGGTGAGATACTCTGCTCTTCCCCCCTCCCTCCTTTTCCCAATTTCAATTTATTTACTACTAGTTGTTAAACGCGACTTCGTTCGCGTGGTTTTTAATTTAATGCGATAGTATATTTAGTACGAGCACTCGCGCGCCACCTATTGTAAACTTGTACAGATTCAGAAACCTATGGGGCAAAGTTAAATCACAAATTATTGATCTAATTTTATTGATACATACGTACAATAATAAAAATTGATATATTATTTTGATATTTTTTTAATTACTAAAAACATTTTCTGAAGCAAAAACTTTTTCAAAACTCTCAATGGTGCAAAAAGATGGATCGTTAATAAACATTCAGAAGAAGAAAAAACTATTCTGCCCCCCTGGCCGATTCTTTTTTCCCCTTCCCTCTCTACTTATCCCTCTATGTATAAATTTTTGTCAGTAACCTTCCACCAAAGTTTCATCGCAATCGGATGAACGATATAGGAAGGCATGCATTACAAACTGACAGACACAGGTATTCATGAGTGGCTGTGTGTGTGCGTTATGCATATCCTACACAGTACGCACTATCTTTACACAACATAGGTAGAAGAAGTACACAGATGTGACTCTGTGTGTGACCATTGTCTCCATCTACTTCACCGAGCGATGTGGCTCAACGGTAACACTCTGGACTCAATTTCGGGAGGACCAGGGATCGAACTCCTCCTCCGGCCATCCTGATTTCGTTTTTCCATGGTCTTCCGAAATCGTTGCAGGCGAATGCTGGGGTGATTCCTTGACAAAGACCATGCCAGAAACATCTCTCAGCGCCTGTCCTTGAGCAAAGTTGTGTGTAACCGTATTTAACGACCTCGCAGTCGACGAGACGTAAAGCCCACTTACCTTACCTTACATGTTGTACTTTACTTACAAGTGTATGTGACGCCAGTAGTACTGCGAGGACAGCTGTGTCTGCTCGTTCATGTTACTGCCTCCAGAGTCGTCTGATGAAGCATGGAAGTTTACATGTTCCTGCGGAACTGATACAGCAGAATGTTGCTGAGGTGATGTTGTGCGCACATCACGTCACCCAACTTAATACCATTAACTCTAAATTACCTACATAAAAATATACGTTTATCTTTAGAGCAGTTCAGTATTCTATGATTACTAGTCTATAACTATAAATTATGTAACTAAAAGTATATATTTATATATAGAAATACCATCGAATATGTTTCGTTTTATCTACTTACTATGGCGTGTTTTAGTGATACGTATTAGTTCACGACACTTTTCTTACGTGTGAATTTGGTTCTGAAATGTTGATTAGAAAATAAAATAAAGTTATGCTATCAGCAGTTTACTGAATTTGTAATTTTTTTTTCTGACTGTATTAGCTGAAGGAAATACTTCAATTCAACAAAAATATTTACCCCTATTATTATTTCAGCTTAATTTTCCATGTGGCATCCAAACAGTGAATATTGATTAATTGCTTTTACACAAACTAAATAATTATTAAGTGTGTTGCTTCTGTGACTGGATGATCACAGAAATATTAAAATTCCAGCTCACACCCAACTTTAATGGTCGAGTAGTTAAAGTTAATCTGTATCCTGTATTTGTATAGCGTGGTAATTTTGTAATGTTCCGACGTATTTTTTTTTTAAGAAAAACCTTAGTAAAAATTCATATTATACAGTCCTGTTAAAACATGTGTGAAAATACATTTGAAGTGTGACATAAAACTTGAGCAGTTTCTGTTCGGGCTTTAGATTGATACGCTGTGTCAGTGGTGCAATACGCAGGCTGTTTCCTGTAGCATAGGCATTCTCAAACATGAAACCAGCAGGCTTACCAATAAAATAATATACTAAACACGTTGAAAATTATTTTTTTTTTCTCTAGGTCGAAATAATTTCAAATACAATTCAGAAGTTCATGTTTCACATTTATGTAAGTAATTTATGTTTACAGTACAAGTAGTGACAGCAATCTTACAGTTTCCATGTAATTTCTGCACACATAAAGCATGTTAAAAATTATAAAAAAAAATAATTTTTTAAAGAATATATTTGTTCCCCAGTTTTGCACGTGATGAACATGAAAAAAAATTATTATTTAAATATGTCTCTGATGAGTCAGCAATTTTGGATCTGAGGTGCTAATAAACTAGCAGAAAATTTAAAAGCGTTGCAAAAGGCATTATTTTTATTTTTTTAAGTGACCGCAGCACAGTTCAAATTAAACGTGACACTTCTACGTCGTAAATAGTCAAATGTCCGACAAATATACGAGCGAGATTTCACTGCAATATATATACAATACGCCTTAAAGTTCGACGCGAATTTTTTTCGCACTTTCTTCAAATGCACCTTGTCAACAACTGTATTTTTCAAACGCATGAAAATTATTGCACCATTTTATTAGTAATCACTGTTCTTGCCTGTTTATTTTCGTTGTCACTTAACCTATCACCATCTCGAAATTATTTTTCAGTGAATGGGTTTTATTCCCTCTGAAGTATTTTTCTTGTTTCTCCGGGATGTTGTACTCCAAGCAGCAAGCGTCCACAGTATTTCTCACTTTCAGTGAGATGTAGTGGCCAATCCTTGAAAACATAAGACATAACAGCTTTTTTATATTTTTAAATTTTTACTTGAATATTTGTTATAAAATATAAATAAGTGTATAAAATTAAATATCATTTATATAAATACTATATATGTTATATGTACTATATAATATATATATACTACATAACAATATATATATATATATATATATATATATATATATATATATATATATACGTATAACTATTTTAAAAGTGTAAAATTTTAAACTACTTTTTTTTTTTCGTCTTGTTTATCAAGAAGGTGGTATTCACTTTCCCGTACACAAGCGATGCTAAATTTAGGGCACAAAATTTTGTACGACAGTTTCACATTTGAATATAACTCTACACACTGGATACAGTTTACAGTTAAATAAATACTTACAAACTGCCAACAATCTGTCATGCAAAAACACTGCTATCAACGAAATATAGTTAATTTTAAACACGCGAATCACTACGTAGATAAAATTATAAACATTAAGGCTAGGTTTCCGTGAATATTTCTATCAACAGCATTTTTTTTTTTTTTTTAAAGAATGGTCGTAACTTAATTTTATACTTCCTGCAACATGAACGCAATCATTTTGATGACGGTTTACTATATGAACAGTGGCTTAGGTATGTAAACTACCTTGTTGGACGATGCCGTTGATCGGCGGGTTTTCTCGGGGATCTTCCGTTTCCCCCGCCACTTCATTCCGGTGCTGTTCCGTACTCATCTCATGTCACCCCTCACCAGCGCTAACGCTGGCCAAAATCTCTCATTCTCTCATTCATGTAAACTACCTTATAAAACTCCTTCGTTAGTCTATAGAAAATATATTTGTTTAGTTTGGTTGGCAACTTCCGAATGCTGAAAAAATATTTCCTCCATAAACGTTGACCTAAATAGTAACATTGCGCTTACTGACGAGCAATATCCACTTGTACTACAGGGACGTAGTGGTTAGACCACTCGCCTCCCACCATGACGACCCGGGTTCCATTCCCGTTGGGTATCTTTCCCAATTTCCTCGTGTGAGAAACGTGGCGGATGTCGCTGTTATCCGTCGCGATTTCTCGGGTTACTTCTTTTCCCTCAATATGCATTCCATTGCTGCTCCATACTTTACCCATATACTAACTAGCGCTCAAGACAACACTTTTTATGACTCTGCCTCTATCTTGAAATCTTGTAATTTAAACAGGTAATCATTGGTAAATTAAATACATTTTTATGAACAAATTTTAAGGATAAGTCTTTTTGAACCAAAATAATTCTACGTTGGCCTAAAATTTATTTAAAATAAATAATGATAGATAAAAATGTATTCAAAGAAATTATTCAGTCACATATTTATGTGAATTATAAATTGTAAAATATAATTATAAATACTCATTACTTAAAATTTTAAAAACATTTTCAACGTTTCTAATATGTAAGTAATTTGTGTACACTACTTCTTGTTTGAAATATTTATCTGCAAAAATGATTTGGTTTTGAATATTATTTTTAAAAATAATTTATTCATTATTTATTCTCTTTGGCTGGAAACTTAGTAGGCAGACCCCTTAAAGGACTAACAAAAGTCGTTAGTGTGGTGTGTACGTGTAGATGGCCACACCATTCAACACAGAGGGCCAGTTATAAATAAGTTTCTTGGTGCTCCAAGTGAGTTCTGAGAGCGAAAAAAGCGAAGCGAAGATCTGGCGAAAGTACGGTGTCCTTACCGACAGTAATATACATATACCGTAAGCCGGGGTTACTCTGGCCCTATTTGAGGTTACTTTGACCCATTGAAAATATTACGTTTGGGGCCTCTTGGTGAAGTTATGGATAATAGGAGCTGAGTGTTTTAAAAACTCCTTTGATCCATCTAGTTAAAGTTTGAAATCTTCCTCAATAAACGAGAGTGTTATAAAATTATTTTGATCCATCTAGCTAACGTTTGAAACTTTTTTCAGTTAACGAGTGTTAAAAATTCCTTAGGTCCAGCTAGTTAAAGTTTCAAACTTTCTTTAATTAACGAGAGTGTAAAAATTGCATTCGATCCATCAAGTTAGGTAAAGTTTGAAAGTTTCTTCAATTAACAAGAGGGTTAAAAAAAACTACTTCGATCAACCTAGTTAACATTTCATACTTTCTTCAATTAACGAGAATGTTAAAAAAAATCCTTTGATCCATCTAGCTAACGTTTGAAACTAACTTCAATTAATGAGTGTGTTAAAAAAATTCCTTTGATCCAGTGAACGTTTGAAACCTCTTTCAATCAACGACACAAATACCAAAATTTTGAGAGGACAGAAGTTTCCCACAAGATCAAAGTAACTGCTGTTTATGGAACAGAGTAGGTTTTTACAGAAAAATATTGTGCCAGCTGTAAGTTAACGACATGTGATTTAACTTCAGTGCTAGTTACAAGGAAAACAACAATGAAATGGTAGTTAGTAGTGTACGTGAGAGCTCGGTGAAGTGGCAAGGTTACCTGCAGTGTGAGATCAGTACATCATGCCCGGGTGAACGCCACCCCGCTGGAAGAACACGTTTGGGTTGCTGGAGAAGGTTGGCTCCAGCGTCGTGTACATGTTGAGGTCATCCGGCTTGACATACACCCCCCCTGCAACCACACCAGTCAACATCAGTACACACTCAGCTCGCATCTACCTTGCCTTGATACACCCACCATAGCTCTGACTACATTATAAATATTGCCTCTCTACACGCATCACAAACATGAACACATGACAATTGTCCTAGATGTGCGTAATATTATACAAGATTGTGCATTCTTCATGAATGAAGCCTTTAATTTTATGTACACTAAGTTTTCGAACAACACCGACAGACTTGGCATGTGAAACTTTGTATACAAAATAAGCAGAATATACAGATAATACTTTGTGTCTAACCTTAATATTAACGAAAAATAAGCCTTCCTAATTCGAATTCTAAAACTGGATTTTCTCAAAATATAGGAAACTGAATGACTTGGAACGACAATACTTGAACATCGCTTCATGTTGTTTGGCTCTTTTAATACATAGCAAATTATGGAAAAGACATTCCACCCTTACGGCGGTCGCCTACCCCACGCTTTAAACGCTTTGCAGCGTGTTCGTAAACAGGTTTTTTCTACGAAACTATTCCGCGTGTGCTCATTGTGCCAACGTACGAAAAGAAAGCTAACGTCAGACAAGGTCGGAAGCTCATTGTTAAGACGCCACGCTCTTTATAAACACTGTGTCTAATCCCTCCAACATGGCTAAAAACGGCCTTTTCAGACTTCAGTACTTCCAAAATATACTAACCGGATGTATGTGAAACTCAGATAGCGACCTGCACTGAACTTAGTTGTAGACTTTCCACCAATAAAATTATATGGTCACCTATTAGTGTCCAATAGTAAAAACCGTTCGGCGGGAACCTTGCACGCTAGTTCAGCGCTTGGCTCGTTGAGGCGACGCGGCATTTGATGCGCGCTTCAAGGTCGACCTTACTGCTCCGTCGCTTTTGAACCTCTCACACGCGGGTAGGCGGCGCCCTTAAGAAAATATCATAAGTGGCCACCCTATAATTGCATACAACTTTTGCAGCATCAGGAAATTCGAACATATGATTAAAATTCATTGAGCTATATGGCTTGTCTAACGAAAATGATCCTTTCGTTACATCTCTCTAGGACACCGTATTCGTTCTAAACGCACTTACATTCCGGTGTAATTTTACAGAGCCTCAAGCATATGCAATACTGCGTACATGTGTGTATTGTTGTTCTCAGCACACAGGCGACGGTGGGCATTCACTGAAAACAACTAATGTAATTAGCTGGCTGCGTCGAATCATGGGGCGTGGAAACGGCTGAGATGTGAGGGGTTTACTCAGGGTACTCCTGTCTCCTATTTCGTCTTTATTCTGCTGATGCTGCGTCACTGCCATATCTAATATCCTGCATTCTTCAGTCTGGCAGAGAACTCCAGTTTTGCCTATTTTAGTCGAGGCAGCTGTCTGAATTTGAAACTAAGCCATGCATAATTCATTCTGATCTTCTCTTAAATATTAACATGATACCATCTACTGACGATTTTCAGTTCGTTCTCCAACTAGGAGGTTTAATAATACTCTAATCATGTGACCCCAGATATTAAACAGTGGCGTTTTGTATGCTGTCTTTATGAAAGTTGGTGCACCGACAAAACAAATAAGTATTTTTGTCGGTATTATTTTTGCGGGAATATAATATGGATAGCAATATAGTTTCGTTGCTTTATACCATCTGGATTATTCCCACAACAATCTGTTCTGTAAAGTAACAATTTGTTATTTATACGGGGAAAATTATTTGCTCCTCATACAAATTAGGGTGCTCTTTCAGGAGGCCGATTAAATATCGCCACCGTAAGGGTGCAGCACAATATTTCCACTAGCTTGCTTCTGGTTGCACCAAAGTGTAAAATGAAATACATACACACAGAAATATCATGGCTGCAAAGAGGGTACGTTGGAAATTCGCTTTGCACAAGTCCATTTGTTATGCTTGCACACGCACAATAAACAAAAAAATAAAAGACGTGGGAGTGCATGTAATTTCAGCTGCGTCTACAGGTGGCAGTAAGGGCCATGTTTACTTGCTTTGAGACAGCGCTGCGTCAGTGCAATTAGCAGGAAGGAATATTTAAATGGACCCCAGACACTCGTAGGAACAATTTAATACGAGAATAAAACTGGATTGTTGTCCTTATTTAAACAGAATAATTGTGCAAACAGCAATACATTTCTAGTGCCCCTTGTGATATAGTTATTTTATAATAAGCGTGATATATTTGTAAAATCTGTGGATCAATAAATACAAGGAAGCCGCACTGGAAAAACTAAAAACTTTCATGTTAAAATATTTTTTCTAATACTGGTCGTAAATCCTAGGGCTACTATTATTATTAATTAGACTCATTAATGTTTAACAGTAAGATGACATATATTTTAATATGTGTGTAAAAATGTAACATTGCTTTCTATCCTGGACTATAAGTCCTTCTGCTTCTTGGAACTGTAAGCCAGAACACCAGTTTTTCATGTAGACCCAAGGAACAGCCATACAACCACTAGCATGGGCGTGCCTTGGTGGCGTGGTCGAGGGGAGGGGGACATGTCCCCCCAAAAATTTAGTAAAAATAAAAAATTATATATAAAAATATTAACACTCCTACCAGCGGTAATTTAAAGTTTGTGCATAAAAACTGCTCAAATAGCCTCTGTTTTACATTTTGCAATCTAAACTTTCCCAGGGGAGGAACACACCCCCTCTTTTTTTAAAGATGTGATCAACATATCGGCCTCTGGATATAATTGTCCCCCCCCCCCACACAAAAAAGTTAACTGCCGCGCACGCCTATGACCACTAGTGTACTGAATCTATCCGAGATCGGTATTTAAAACATATGTATATGAACGAACTTTCTTGAGCTTTGTGTTGACAGGCACACAATAGAACTCTCTCTCTATCTATCTATCTATATATATATATATATATATATATATATATATATATATATATATATATATATATATATATATATATATATATATATATATATATATATATATATATATATATATATATATATGTGTGTGTGTGTGTGTGTGTGTGTGTGTTTGCGCATATAGCCTCTATTTATAGATGTGTGTTTTATTTGCTTGCAGCAGGCGATGTAGTTATAAGCCACTTCATCAAATTTAATAAGAGTAATAAAAACCATACTATGCCTGTTTATATATCGATTGCAATCTCATAATCTTTAAACACTTTATCAATTTTGACACACGTCTCACCACATCAGTTATAATAAATATGAACACTTCTAGCTAATATTAACAAGCACTCTTAACAATAAACATACAATATTGCTCTATATACAGTATTACATGCAAATGTTACAAAAGCACATGAGGATGATAAGCAATAGAACATACCAGGTTGTTAATATGACTACGAGTTATTAATGAACCACATACCCATATGTGAGAAAAGCAAGTAAACAATGAAGACGGATTTCCGAGTGTAACGAATATTTTTTAAACTTTAGTTCTGAAAATTACAATATATTTGTGCTCTAGACACTTACGGCTCTGTCTTCAAAAATCATGCTCAGATACACTTACAGGCTCAGTGTAAAGTCTAAAAGTCTTGTTAACAAAAATTGTTATTCAGACATTGGGAAACATGTTATTTTAAGTTAGTCTGAAGAATATTATAGGGAAAATTAGTAATGTCAGGCCCGGTTTATAGTCAGCATTTCAAAGTACACGAAATGTGATTATTAATGCTCACATAAATGTAATACGAAATCATGGGTGCGCGCGGGACTAATTCTGCAAGACGTTTAAAAACATTCTATGATCAGTAACGAAATAAATTTTCACGCGAAGACGGGTGGACCACAATGGCCCGAACAAAATAGAAATCAAAATTTCTATGGAACGCAAAGCCGCGCGCTTTAAACTCACCACCACAGGCGTTCACGTTTACCCAGATAGAGTAAAACTTTAACTTGCTATTTCGATAAGAGAGCAGATCAATGTTTACATTACAATCAAAAAATCTTTCGAGTTCACTCGATTTTCTGCTCTACCAAATCAAGGCGTATTTTGCTTGAGATAAGGGTAACTGTATTTTGCAGACGATACACACAAAATTGCGCAGAATAAAATGAAAACACTAGATATAACGTGAACAATAATAGAGTCGAATAGTACACACTGCGTTCAAAATATGAATGAAACAAATACGAAACAAATATTGTGTATTTGTGAAGAAGAAATGTGAGTCACTTGAGTTTACGAAATACATACGTGTTATTTCAAGTCTATGGTGACGATATGTGTTTTAATTTACTTTATTTGAGCAATAATACTTAAGGGAGCTGCCTATTTTGAAGTCCTGTCGTGAAAAGGACAGGGACTTATTGGTAAAATTATATTCGGCGGGGCTCGGCCACCTTTCAAGATATCGCTCTCAGACCAGACAGTTTTTATATGAAAATGGAAAACATTAATTAAAATGGGGTTAATATATATTAATAGGTGTTTTCGAGTGTTTTTGGACACTGAAAAAAATTAAAACCAGCCTAAAATGTTCTACAGTACTGTAGGCCGCACCGAGATAAGTTAAAATGTCAGTGATGGCATATATGTAGGTTCAACATGTACTGAGCCTCACGTAACGTGATTTTATATACAAATCCCTATGCTTGCTCTCGCCAAGGCTTTGTGATAGGCGGCGCTCTCACTAAGCGTTTTTATTTTTACTCTGCAATTTTTTTAATACATAATAAAACGTCAAAAACATTTCTGCTTTCATTATTTAATACTTTGGAGTTTTATTATAGCATTCAAGATGCGTCGAAAATATTTTGGCTTATTTTGAGTTTCTGCCATTTTAAAACCGTGAATGTTTTTTTTAGGCATTAAAGAACGACTGGCTAACCCATAATGATCAAGTGAAGCCTAGTTAACCCAATGAAATTTATCGTGTTAATTTCTGTAAAGGTCTTAAGCCAGCTCATTAGAGCACCCCGGCATATGGTGTCATCGTCCCGATCAAGGTAAGGTCTACTACAAGTTAGAAAGTTCAATGCTATGAAGTTGGCAAGGGACATTTTCCGCTGATAGCTAGGCTAAGGTTAATTCTACTACAGGTTAGAATGATGAAAGTTAAAAGTTTGACACAGGGACAATTTCTGCCGCTTGAGCGCTGGTATCGGTAAGAGGTGTAAACTGACAAATCACAGAGCTTTCCTGAATTTTCAGTTACACGAAGCTCGCAATTTAAAACGCGCAATTGGTTTGTTTTCGCTTTAAAATTAAATTAAACTTATCTCCTTACCACGTCTTGTTAAAGTTAATTTTACTACGGTTTTGAATTGTATTTGGTACGTTGGCGATAGTAGCGAAACTAGTGGCAAATTTTTCCCTGTGCCAAACTCTCCCAAAAGAAAACACATTTTCTTTCCAATCTCTAGTAGGATTAACCTTACTTGCGATGACATCAGTAAGGAGTCAATTAGCACGTATGGAGAGAACCTAATTTTTCATCCATGACCGGTATTGCACCCAAGTTCTCTCCGCAAGCTCCAAGCGATATCTGGAGATCTGCAAAATTCCCCGTTATCTTATGACAGCAGACTAGACTGCAAGGTTTCGTACCTTCGTGCATGTCTTCTGTAGGCTCAAACTCCACTGTCTGCCGTAGTGTGCGCTTCTGACCAATAATTAAAAGTTCCTTTTTACAGTGACCAATAGTCTGTAAAACGGTCACACATGTAAGTATCTTCCCACAAAATCTCATATCCAATAAATTCACAAACTGAGTTCGGATATGTACAGAACAATGTCGTCTTAGTCTGTCGCCAAGTATTCACTCGAATTTTGTAGGTCGCTAGCGGTAGCATAAATTTGACCTGATGACGACAACAGCGCAACTGACTCGAGAAATTTTCCGTTGTCAAACTTGTCCATAATACATTTTATTATCTTCCTAACTTGAAGTAGAGCTAACCTTGCCCCCGAGAAAGACCAGACGATAACTGAAGAGCACTTAGCTGCTCATCCGCAAGTTGTGATACGAGAATTCACCACGCACTTCAAGGCCCATCTGAGCTTTCAGAACTTGACCGTGATGGCGGTACAGAACTCCAGTGGCGCCTGCTTGGTGCGAATGTTCACGAATCTTTTACTCGCTATGCCGTAAAATTTAAATTGCACTGTTGGTTTATTTGTGCATCCAAATATTACTAATGCTTTAACCAACGCATTAGGACCACCTATTTGAATGAAAACCATTACGTGTTTCTCGCATTCCGGTAAGGTCACAACGTGAGTGGGAGAAGACCGTTGTGAAAGATGAGCCATTACCACCTATATCTGTTCTGTAAAACATCGGATAAGAGTTGTCTACAGAACCTTGGTGCATGGAACCTGCACCTTGGCTATGTTAGTGTTTGCCAAGTGGAAAGCTGGCTTAGCAGATTAGCCGAGCAGATATTTTATCTGTTCTGTGTCTTCTACTCCAAGCACCTGTACTACTGGTAATATTTGAATTTGTCCTTGTTTCTGGACCCTGACTTTCTCTCTGCCAAGTGTGTCCTAACTGTGATGGACGTTGTTTATTTGTTCTGCGTCTACTTCACCTTCTAAGTGTGCCATTCATGCAAACAGGTTCATAATAATTCTCAAGAACATCCAACTGACTTGACGTATTCATCGGGAGTTTTCGTGAACACCTTGCCCGGTTTCTTGTACATTTATTTTCAGTCTGATTAACTCTGCATAGTTACAACTCAGAGTAGAGTATTTTTTGGTTCTATAAAAATTCATTTGTGCATGAATGAAAGCAATGCCACTAGTATAATGCCCTAAATTACTTTAACCTAATATACCTAATTCGAAAAGAAATTGTTTATTACATGTTTAGTGTTTACTTACTCTGTAGTTCCGACACAAGTTTAATGTTTGAGAACCAGAATAGGAAGAAAAACTGATAGTTTGTCTCATAAAGCGTTACGACGACAACGTTCAGCTTTCTGTATTTCGTTTTCATATCACTAAGTGCATCTGTTAATGCGATTGCGAGTTTGATGGTTATTTGTTTGGTCATGTGTTCTGTCCCAGTTGGCTGCAATGGAGAACACTTATCCCACATTGTTCTTACCTTCCTCCAATTCCGGGTGTGTTTGTACCTTCAGTATGTTTTCCTTATAAACAATGTGCAGTCCTGTCATTGGTTTTGTACGTTGCACCAACAGATACAGCATATATTTTTTTAATTGTTAGGTAGTTTTATTTGTTTTTAACCTTAATAGAAACATTCGATTTTAACGGGATATAAGTAACATTTACTGTCTTATTCGCAAAGCTACTTAGATCGCGTAAAACTAGAGCGCGCTATAAACCGGGCCGCGTAGAGTAAATGACACGGGGTTAAGGTTACCCACCTGCTGGGTAGCGGGGGTAGTAACAGTACGGGTAGTAGTGATACATTCGGGTGCAGCTGGGTGGGGCCGCCACCAGGGCCACGCGATCTGAAACACAAGACAAGTGCGAAGCGTGCAAGGCGACTGTACAAGCGGCGCACCTGCGCTGCTGCGTGCACTAGCTGTACACCCCTAGCTAGCCCCTCCAGTGCTGCCAACGTTCACTGCAGCGCGGCCGGGAACTTCCCTGCTCAAGCTGCTGCTCTTACGACCATGCTTATTACAGTCACAAGTTGAAATATCCGACATCAACTATATTGTAGCTATTTGAAAGCAGTTTGTATTTTTTTTTTTTTTTTTGGGAAAGGAGGGACAAGCAGTTAACGAAATTTTAGAAAAATGTAACGTAAAGAGGTATATATTGATTCATTAATTCTCTAAGTGTTCCGATGATAAGTTTTAGTATTACAACGGTAAAATAAATTAATTTCAGGTTGCTGGAAAGAAAAACGTATTTGTACAAAGCAATGCTTAATTTCTAAAGATGTAATAAAATAAAATTATTTTCCTGTAACTTAAGGCAATTTAAATTTTATAGTTAACACGTAAGAATGTGTTATTAAAGTCATAACTTTATTGTTTTTTGCTATGAAAATAGTAAAAACTGTAAAGTCAAAAAAATTGAATAAGTTGGAACAAAAGTAAAAACACTGATCTACATGATGCCTTTGAAATCAAACAGAAAGGTTTTGTGTTTTGGTTTTACCTTTAGTCAATCTCTGTGCTCAAGATAGTTTTTGTGTATAAGACCAGAGAACATTAAAGTTGTGACTTTGACACATTCTTATACGTTATTTATGGAATATTGTTGGAATTATAATCTAATGTTGCTATAAAGTTTTGTTTTGATAGGTTGGGACTACTGTTTTTATGGTTTACGATTGTCTGTTGTTGTTGTTCCTTTATAGTCACTTTCTGTGTCTGTCTTGTACAACCATGTTGGTGTTCACTGTTTATGTATTTATCAATTATCATCATCATGATAAATAAAGGAAGTAAATGAC
>PNEQ01052576.1:31128-43567 GCA_003012365.1 Medauroidea extradentata | reverse complement strand
GCAGTCAAATTGACCGATTTGGAGCTTTTAGGTATAGAATTAAAATACACAAAAACCAGATGACCAATGGCAACCAAATTTTTTTTACAATAACATTTATACATAAGAGTAAAAGTCATGTAGTATCAAGTGTTTCAGAGAATTAACGGAAGCAGAAGAATAACATGAAATTTAATATCGGTCAAAATGACCGCCATGGGGTTTCTAGTGTTAAGGGTCATAAACCTAGAGTCCTGACAGGAGCAAGGAAATAATACTGCATGTTAAATTAGATGTTGGTCAGTATCTGTCAGAACTATGCGTGTGACATCAGTCACTTTTTTATTCATCTTGGTGCTGCCCGTTTGCAGTTTTTTTAACAATGAAAACTCTGAGCAAATAAGTATTTCTTTTTGCAAATAAACATCCAAAATTACTTGACACGAGCGGGAGTCATGGTGAGGGTAAGATAGACTGATAATTCTCCATTTGAAGAGAGTACTGTATTAGAATTTATCCTGCACTGCAATGGCGTGCGAGGACAGGTTGCCCAGTAGCGCCAGATCGTCTGATGTAAGGGATGAGCACCTCGGTGAGTTAGGTCATGCGGCCGACGGCCACGCCATTAAAAAAATTCCCTCCCGCTCAACGTCTTGTTTCGCAGGGGACTCTTTCGACGTTCCCCACGCCTCAATGCACACAATAATAGCACTCGCCCACGCTGAGAATACACAATACACTTAATAAGATCTGCCGGTTTTGAGGACCCTGGAACCTTAAGGCCATGAAGCGGCAAGCGAATAAAGGCCACGTTACTTACGGGTGTGAAGCTTTATTGGAACATCTCCGTAATCCAAACAGTATACACTCAAATGGCGGCGACAAAAGCGGGTCTGGACTTAGCCCGTTCGGTGGGCGAAGCTGCGTGTGAAAAGCTAGCCATATGGGCTAGAAAGATAAAATTAATACTGAAGCCCCTGGGCGCAATGAGTTGCAGGGGTGAAGGAGTTCCTCCGGCACTGAAGTTAATTAAGAGAAAATGTTCCAGAAAAATAAAGACGATATTGATACACCAAAAGATTGAACAAAGCTGAGATGGTGCCGGAGCAACACGAAGCCGACTGCCTTCCATCACAGCTTATCGCCAACTGCTGAAAGCTTGGCGTGCTTCCTGCGTCGGCAGCAGGTTCACGCCAAACGTTCATCAAAACACAAAATGCAGTTTTAAAACACAGACTAAAGAGTCAGTAAATTTTTAATTACTATGCCTGCTGTTTAGATTCCCAAACGTCTTCGGGGAATGTTTATATTTTAATATTACACATTTTTAAGTTTTTAGGTAATTTTGTATTATGCCGTATTATTTTGTGACCAAGTAAATTTCAGCTCTAGACTAATTTTGAAAGCACAACAAAACAGTGACATCACTTTAGAACAGAAAAACAATTAAATTTTCTTTAATTTGAAGTACACCACGTGGTCAAGCTCGCCGCATGGTCAAGTCCAAGATGTGTCCGAAGCGCAAGGTTGTTTCTACAAATTTAACGGTTAAGCCTGACATACAGAATTTAAAAATGAATTTAAGGTTACCCATGGCCTCTGAGTTTAACTTCCATGCATTGGTATAACCCATTTCACTCTGGTGTTGCTGGAGCACGTGACGTGCTGTAATAAAAGTGTTATCACGGTGGCCTTAGGAAACGGGGCACTTTTCCCACCAACAGATGGTGTACATGATTTATCGGTGCACACATTGGTACTAACCGGTGTCACGGGGGTGGCGCCTGGACACCGCGGCTTCTTGGGTCCACGTGGCCGGGTGTGTTTTGATATGTGGAAGCAGTGCTGCCGCCTCAGCCGTTCCAAATGGGTGGCACAGTAAACACGATGGGCTTCAATATAGAAGATGCAGAATGGTCCGCGTCATACTTACTCATAATTGTTATCCGTATTTTTATTCCAGTAGCAATATTTTCCTCATCTAAATACAGAAAATATTTTTGTCGCAAAATTATGTGGAATGTAACTGGAACCCACAAAATATAACTTAACAAGTTATTCCCTTAACTATTTCTCACCAAGGATTCACATCATTAATACTTGGAGAATTTAGATGCAAGGAAGTTATATGAATCTGGTAGCAAGTCGGTTTTAGAATTCAAGTGCTTTATAGTTAAAATTTGTGATTTACATTATTGCATTCAGAATGTTCATAAAGTCATGCGGTTATTTTTAAAAATTCATAACTTGGTGGCAATATGGGATAGAGCATTTAATGGCGTTATGTTATGCTTTTCTGATATATATATATAATTTTTTTTAATGCATTGAAGAATTGTATGTAATAAAAATAGTGACACTTTAAAAAGTCTCGTTTGCCGTCTGGTGTGCAGAATGCAGTCAGTGACCTTCGGAGTGGACATCCACCTGTGACTCAAAACACTCTCATGGTATTCATTTGCGTGTTCCATAACAATAATGAACATCAGAAAAAGGGTCAATTTTCACAGGAAGCAACCTCCCACAGAAATATGAGCTACCTTTAACATTTTCATTTGAGGCTCTAAAAGCGCAGACCACAGTCATGAACACATTTATCATAGCTCAAAGCTTAGCATTTGAAGTGAACTTCTGGAAGAGAGGATGATAAGGGCATAACCCAAAAAGGGAGTTGTTTACCTGGATATGCTTGAATTGTTCCTGCTATCACTGATCAAAGAGTTTCAGCCATCCACTATCTTCCAGCAGGATGGCGCACTTCCACATTAGAGCTTGGAAATTCGTGATATTCTGAATGAATAATTACCTGTTACGTGAATGGGTCATAACTCCCTTATACTTAAATTTTTTTTTAATGGCATATCAATAAAGGAAAGTTTGTATGTACAGAAAATCGGTCAATGGCATTTCAACCCTGTGTGCAACAAACAATAAGGCATTTGAAATTGTTGATAGCAATGCTGATCAGTACATGTACAGAATTTGGATATCACCTAGGACCCACAAGTGGGTCTCATTAAAATTTCAGGTGGTAAAATAAACATTCTGAGCTATAAAAATTGAACAATGCTCTATCTGTAACAGTATCCACTTTATAATTTTTTTGAAATGATGCGGGATGCTATGGACAGACTGTATAGTAGTGGTGTTCATTAACCACGTGATAAAATGTTTACATCCAATGTTTTATAAGGTCATAGGACTACTATGTTTTACACAATCTAGTGGTAAAGAAATTTATCCCAAGTTAGCAACAGAATCTGTAACAGTTAATATTTTTAGTGACACAAATTATTAAGGGAATATGTAATAGTTCTGTTAGAACTGTCTTGTAATACAATCTGCTAGAACTGTCTTGTACTACAATCTGCTAAACAATTACAAAGTGTCAATGGCGAACAATTATTTTACATAATTTTTTCTTCAATCCTCCTGAAAAATTACAAGAGTAGATATGCGAGGTTCTGTATTTTCACTGACGATATCCATTAGAAACAGTACCATCAAACGGGGTTACATTGTGCCAGCTGTGGGTGGCCTTTTTGTCACTTAAAATATTTATTTGGTGGTTGTTAAATTAAAAAATTTTAATTTCAAATGGATGGTTTATAATACTCTTAAGTTACTTATTTCTCAATAGTACAATGGCAGGAAAGGCCGCTAGGCTACTAATTACAATTTTAAAAATAGAGGATTGCACAAGTACTTACAGGTGGCACTTGCACACAGATGGAAATGTCTCCACTCGTCACCTGATAAAGCCGATGTAGTTGGCGAAACGTTGTGACCACGCTTCCGCGGAGAAATATGTTTGTCCATCTGTGTGTGCGTGTTTTTTCTATCTGCAAGTGCTACCTGTAAGCATTTTAAATTGTAATTACTACTTATTTCTCACTTAATTAACCTAAAAATAAAATATTTTGAGTGGCACAAAAACACCCTTCTATTACCTTCCCCAATTATTTGGAGAGAAATATTTATATAAATTTGATAAATTTTCCAGTTTCTATGGTAGGTGCTATTAATACTGAAAAATAACACAGGAGTTTCTTTATTTTTTTTTGGATACGTTAGAAATTCCTAATTCAGTCTGTCAGTCCCACAAGATATTCTTAGTGCTTTATGTTTATGAAACTTGTGCTTGGTTTTCTCTCTGAAACAACCGCACACTGCCGCATCTTCAATAAAAAAATGGCGACACACGAGCATCCACCCTTAGTGACGAGAAAGAGTCTTAAAATATGAACTTTCCTGAAATTCGCCTGCGATACCAGCAACCGTACGTATGTCAACACCCTGGTGACAACTGTGAGGAAAGAAAATCTTAATTAAATCAGTGGACTCCCACAAATACCAGTGACGAATCCAGGCACAACCACACCTCATGGTGGTCACGACGAGATCCCTACCCAAGCTCCCGCACTGTTATCTCTAAAAAAAATTAAACCCCTTAAACTCCCAACCAATTGCAGTCTCTCTGTGCAACTGACAAAACTAAACCCGGCCTTTCCACCATATCTGTTTAATATTTCTTTTCAAAATTACCACAGGTTGACATTAACATATGCACAAACTTATTTACAAAATTTGGGGCTTATATAATGACTAATAATCAAGTTAAAAATTAAATTTCAGACCAGGGGATAGGTAAATCCATGCCCCTGTGCTGATATACTTTCAGTCCATGAGTTCTGTTTCCCACACCAATTCAAGGTCTCGGACCAGCTAGCATCTCATGTTTACAGTTTTCTCTCCCCTGCAGTAGTAAGGGTTAACTGGCTGTGAAGCAATTCAAAGCTCCTCTCAAACCGGAGCCTCTTCTTGCCAGTATGTCAATATAAACGGAGTATTAATTACATAAAACTATTTATTTTGATTGGGTAATATTAAACAAACAATTCTGAATACAATAAAATTTCAAGGTTCTCTCAACGACTATTCTAACACAATTTACTAATAGCTTTTTAAGGGCTGGTAAGCCCATTCTAGTATACAATTATTATATTACAATTGCAGAACAGCCATTGAATGCATTTTCAGGATATGTACACAGTTCACCTGCCTTTCTCCTCTTATCTTTTATATCCTCCTTTTACAACTCTCTTTCTTTGCTTCTTTTCTGTTACTTTCAACTTCATTTTTATATTTCTTCTTTTCATTTTCTCTCCCTCATGGTCTCCCGTTTCAATCTGGTTTTATTCTTGTAAATTTGAATAATTTATTACCAGAGTTCTTTAATTCTTCACAAACATATTTTGTCAATGCACGTTGTTTACATATACCATTACATAATTTCTTATTGTATATTTTTAAAAAGAATACTGTAGTTGTAATTGGATTAGTGTCCACAAATATACCAAAAACCTTTTCTTAGTGTTATATGTGTAAATTACGATATGTATATAATGTATGTGATTAGTGATTAATTCTGAACTTCTTTCACATAGGTAGTTCCATGGCTGACCTGCTGCTGGCTCGTACAGACTCGGGCAAGGCTGGAACTGACATATCAGAAACGTCCACAACAGAAGACTATGTGACAGCCAATGACAATAATTCAGGGACGGACACTAGCTCCCGGAAGAGCGGGTCATACCACTTGCCAAAAGACAGGACCACTGGAGCAAGTAGCGCTCGGCCACAAAAATTTCCTAGTGGTGGCAGCACTGGCAGTATTGGTGCTGGTGATGGTAGCTCATTCGAGAGTGCGTCGTCCATATACAGCCTGGCTCGCGGTGAACTGAACAGTGATGAACTTGCACAGGTGAGGCGTGTATGTAGATGTAGTATAAGCTATATTGTAGTTGGTTTTCACATGCATGCTTCATTTGGTTGACGTTTGAACAGGTGAGTATTGAGTAGGTAGTTGTAAGGCTCAGCATGTTATCAAGAGTGATGTCTGAAAGATGGAAACAAGTTAACTATGACTGGTATTAAGGAAATCTTAAGTTGTTTTGGAAAACCTTGCTAGTTACAATTATGATTTTTTTCAGTGTAAAACATTGTTCGTAACGTTTACGATTAACAAATTCTTTTTAATTATGTTTCTTGGCAGCTAATCTGTTAGATTTTCATCTACCTTGGTTAGTAGCCACAAAAGTATTATACGTACAAAATTAACAGCCTTTTTGGTATTTTAAACTTTTCAGCTTTGTAATAACTAGAAGATAGTTTCACTGTTTATGAATAAAACCATTATCAAATTTTAAAGTTAATTAAATATTTTGTACATATTTATTATTTTCAAAATTTTCTGTTTGATTTTCTGTTTAAATACATTATTTTACTAGTATTAGATACCAAAAAAATTTGAGATTATTTAAAGTGAATTTTTTTGGTAGAATGCTTACGACTGCTATCAGAAGGGAAGGGGAGTGGACACTCAAGTTAAATTAATTTAATAAATAAATCTAGAAGACAGGAGAAGAAGCTTTTGTTATTAGATACCGGTATACTGAATCAACATACGTGTGTGTACTGTTATGTAATTCAAAAGACAATGAACAGCACTGCATATTTTTAAATATTTAAATCATAGTAACAGCTGAGATCTAGGAGGGGTGCCCTCTGTCACGCTCCTCCTGTCAATTTACGCCTGAAACCTATAAACAATCTCTGTTAAGTGTGTTCACGTGGCAGAAATTGATAATTTTATGTTTGTACGACATAGTGCTAGTTTTATGGACATCTCAACTAGTCTTCCCATAGTGGCGTGTCAATGTCACAATGTGCAAGTTATGGGAACATGCTAATAAAAAAGAGCAACTGATTTGTGCGAATGAAATAATAACCCACTGAAATTGTATAGTATGGACTATATTCTAAAAGATTAAAAATCACACAATGCAATTATTTTGTACCTATATTTATTAAATTTCTAAATATAACAATAATTTAATTCATTTATGGCCATTTTTTAAAAAATACAAAGGGACTTTGCTGTGTGTTTTAAAATCTTTTAGCATATGGCCAATGCTGTCTAATTTCAGTGTAAATTGCGCCATTCGAGTAAGTCAGTTGGTTAATGTTTCCGTAACTTGTAAATTTTGACTTTGACATGCCACTATGGGAAGACTAGGTGAGCTGAAAAAGTTTCACAAGTGGAAAATGTAGTCACAAGTAACATAAATAAAACTAGCACTATGACGTACAAATATAAAATTATGCGTTTTTGTCAGACAAACCAGTCATAGCCGAGTACAAATTGGGTAAGAAACAAGGTGTTAACGGAATCATGTCCAGATTATTGTGCCACATGTTTAGACCACTTCATCACCAAAATCATGAAGGCACAGGGAGTTAAGTTTTCCAGGTCACTGTGGCAGGAGAGTACAATGAGTTAATGGATTCTGGAAAATCCTCAATACCATGCACAACTGCCAAGGCATACAATGTTTCAATAACAGGGGATGTAATTCAGTATCTCAATTGGTGGATAGACAAGACACAGTGCACTAAAGCATTTGCACATTCAGTACAGAGCCACAGTCTTACATAAAATACAGAACAATAGGTTTAGGGTACAGAAGCCAATTCCTTTGTTAACTATAAATCATATTGTAAAACCCTTCTATACGACCTGTACTATTACAACCTTATTCACTGGTACTGTGAGGGGTCATTATAGGTATTTTTCTGTATTTATTATGACTACCCTATTCTCTGGAACTGTGGGGTGATCGTAACAGAGAGGTTTTGCTGCAGTCACTAATGATTAAGGATGCTGCATGTTTAGCTCATCAAATGGCACGTCAAAATTCAACTGATAAAATGTTTTGAAACTGTTCAACCATTTTTAATTATGTCTGCTGCTAAAGAATTGTGCAAGGAACGTCACACGCATGATGTTTATTTCGAAACGTCTATTCGTCTATATTTCCTTGTAAATAAAGTTATTTCGTTGATCTTGATAGGTAAGAACATTATTGCACTAAACTTTTACAATGGTACAGGCACATACAACATATCTTTTTACACCACATTGTGTCATTATATGGTAACTGCTGAATATCTTTTGGGGGGCTTAATCTCTAAAATATGCATTCCTGTTCAGTGACTTGCATTTAGAGGCTATGTCATCTTAACATGAGCTTGTATTTATACCATCAGTGTTTGGAATGAAAGTTTCTGGATTGATTAGTGAAGGTACTAGTGTTAAAGTAAAATTATTTAACCAAACAATTGAAGCGATGGATCTCTCATGTGCATCTTGTATCCTGATCTAAGCAATCTTGGTGCATTATAAGAAGCTGCACAATAGTCTTGGATTCACATGGTCTCTGGAACATCTGCATTGTTAGCTATGGATTTTTAGGAGGGATGTGACATTTCTATAAATGAATATGTTTTCTTCACAATATTAAATTACTTCACACTATAATTACAGTGAATCACATCAACATATAACATTATGGTAATAAATACGCAACTCATAAGGTAATAATATTGTATATGGAAACTTCTTTTCTTTTTGTAACAAATAGCACAGAAAAGAATAAAACAAGTAGGTTGAAAATGCAAATTACTGTACTGAGTATGATTTGTCCCGCTTCTCCCAACCTCTTCTGCTAACAGTGCCCATGCATGAACACTTCCAGCAGTGTGGTGTAGTGTCTGTAATCACTAAACACTGCATTTTATTAAGAAGATTAAAATTTTTACATTCCAGAGAATTAACACTTTCCCTCTGTTTACAATTCCCTTTATTTTACACTGATATTTAGAAGCTCCACTCCTTGGAGTTAAAAAGGTGTTTTGACTGCTCTGCATAAAATAATTCATAACTTTATTCTTGTATCAAACACTGTCCAACTGTTATACATTACATTAATAGTAATTTTCCACCAATAAAATATTTGTCGGTTTCATAGTTTTCATACAAGTGCATGTCAAAGTAGGGATTTGACTATTTTTGCTTCTTACTCAAAGAAAAAACTAATCAAACAATAATAATTAAATAATTTAGAGTGAAAGTAAATATATTATTACAGAATGAAACCTTGGTTACATCACATAAAAAATTATTATTATTTTTATGTAGGTACTCAAAGATACGCAAAAATGTAATTACATTCAAGATTTTTTTTTGCTAGAAGCTATTTTTATATGAAAGTATTTCATTTGTATCATTTGAATAGTTTTTACTTTGGGTAAGTTACGAAAATACATAGTCAAATTGCTACTTTGACATGTGAATGTATGAAAAGTATGTAACCGAAAATTTTTTGTGAGAAATTACTATTAACCGTTGGACAGTGTTTGGTACAGTTATAAAATTACGAATTTTTCAGTGCAGAGTGCCCTTATACTGTGTACGTTTATTCAATAGTAAAAAGATAAATTATTTTATACGTTAACACACAAGACAGTTGGCAATAAATTACAATCTGGGTGATGTAGCAGTCACGTTACCAAATTTTGTCGATCACCAGGTTATATATAAATGTCTGCGAGGGAGGAGGGAACCTTCATATATTATAAATTTGATAAATCTTATGTTGGATGTGACTTCAGCAGAACAATTTTACACGTTATTTTTTATATATTATAGTTTGTTAAGTTAGTGATTTTTTTCATTGATATTTTGAACAGTATGTATTTAGTTTCACTTCATTGTGGTTTTGGTTGTCTTTAAATTTTTTTCCGTCCCAATTGGCTAGATTCGTCTTGACCATGGTAACCAGGAGTAGATAGAGAAGCTGCTCTTGTTACTTATTGGACACTTGAAAATTTCACTGGGGCTACTGATGCAAGCCTCAAACTTAATCTAACTCCTACCCACAGTATTCTCATGACCTCCTACAGTAGACCTATTATCTGTGAATTATTTACTTCGAACCATGGTACCTATGGTAAACTGCACATAACTATGTACTATAATGCCACTCAACACAAAGATAGTATTTGACAAGTGATGTTGCAGCTGCAACATTAGGAATTTAAGTTTAATGTGTTACGTTTTAAAGACTATGGTTTGGTATCGTTTTCATTAGGAACACTGTATCTTAAATCTATAGTTTGGAAAATTATTTTCAGATAGCAAAAGTGGTAACAGGGTAATGTTAGCATTAAGGGTAAAATGTTTCCACATAACAGATGGTTTTACAAGTACACTACTATTTACTTATGTGTTTGAACCTTTTTTTTTTAACTTTTTGTGCTGCACATACAGGTGAGCTGTTCCCCTCCACCAATCATGGAGGAGAATTCGAGTGACCTGCCGACAACTCCACAGGTGGAGAGCGAAGACAACCAGACAAGCACTACTCCCCGTGCCAGTGTCGACATCACTGCACAGAAACGTGTAGGTCGTCGCGAGGGCAGCTCTCCAAGTGGCGAGAGTAGTAGCAGCTCTGGCAGGTTGGTAACAAAAAAAAGTTTTAAAATTTGTTAATTTACTTGCATATAGCAAAAATTTGCTGTCACTGTGTAAGGACACAAAATATTAACCATTCATAAAATGGAAATGCAGTATTTAGTACCCTTAGTTGATTCTCGTAATACTGATGTTATGTAACTGATATTAAATTCGTAACTATTTTGGAAACCAATAAATTACTGACAGTAGTTGTATAAAAATTTTCTGTACGTAAAATCTATGATAGGCTTAATTGTGTCATTCTTTCATGTTAGTGTTAGTAAAATATAAGTTTTTATGTCTGCATGTGTGATTTTAATCACATCATGAATGGCCACTTAACTAAATCATCCAGTTGATGCAATCCAAAGGAAGAGAAAATAGCTCGAATGAACAGGCCAAAGTATCAGCAATTTTATTGTTATTATTTATGATTAGTGGTTCCTATGCATTATCTGTTTACCTTGGGTGTCTGTTTCAGCTATAGTGTGGAAGGAAGCACAGATGACCTGGATAAACTGTCCCCAGCCAAGTCTCCCAGCAGGTCGCCCGTGGACTTCAAACTTGAGGCGAGAACGGGCTTGGCTTCTGATGAGGAAGAGCACAGCGGTCACTACTCTTCTGGCTACTACGAGTCCCCGGCAGACGAAGACGAGGAGTATGGCTCGGGTCGGTGAGTCATCACTGATTTACTTTCGCCTTGTATTTATAACAGCACTGTTCATAGTACACCTGCTAATGTTGACACGTCTGTACCATTTTCATTTTTCATAGGGACTTTATGTTTCTCAAATAAATAATGGCATTCAGGGGCATAAAAATGTTTCGCAATTGGGGGGGGGGGGGGGTTGTAAATCTTGGAACACTCAACCTCTCTAATAAAGCGGCGGGTCCGGGGGTCCTCTCCTGGGAAAATTTGGGTTCGCAAGATTTGAAACGTTACAATTTAAGCATTTATCGTGCTTAGACATGCTAACTATGCAACTTGCTTGAATAGTGACTTTTTGGTTTTAGCAAAAAGTTTTACAAAGAGACTGTTAACAATCCGGGAGCTTAGCACACGAAAAAATAAATTTATATTAAAAAAAATTACATTACACATTATATTTCACGCAGTTATGTCCATAAATGATACGTAACCAAAATCTTAACATCTTTTGGTATACAAGTTATTACAACAGCATCCGATGCTTTTTGTGATGCAGGCATTGTGTAATGATCAAGAATCTGTGCAATACCATAAAATAAGAATAAAAGTAGGGTAAACATTATTCTTCACCCGAAATTCTATTAAAAGTGCATTTTAATTGTTTTGAAATCTTCGTGCTTACTATGTCCTTCACGAAAATACTATCATTTATTTATAATACTGTAAAATATGATTTTAATCTTCAAGGAAAGATTGTTACTAGGTTATTGTCTTCGTGGTAATTTTCATAAACAATTCCTATGAAGCTTATTTAACATTTAACACGCATTATTCAGTAGGAAGTTACGTGAGATAATTGTTATAATGTGATCAATTAAAAATGTTGCTTCCAGACAAGTAGTTCAAAGTACAAATATTTTCTTGAACTTTGTAGTAAAAGTGGTTCTACTAGCTTGCATGTCACTTCCCGGGCCCCCGCATCCTGTAATCTCAGACACCAGGACTTCTCACACCGATGGTATACAAACAACTGTCACTGCTCAGTTAGGTTGGAGAGGAAATTGGCTGATTATTAAAATTGTTGAAGGTGTAAGATGAAGCAGAGATGGTGCTGGATTGCGAAATGGGTGCCACCTAGCAGTTTGCCCGGCTAGGACGGTGTGTTGACGATTCAGGGTGTGGTTTGTTCGGCTTGCGGTCCTCTCCTTCCTGCAGTGGTGGATGATGCTGTGGTTGATGGCTACAACGTGGAAGTACTCAGAGAAAACTAGCTAACTCACCACGTGGGTTCTTCGGGTCACCCACACAACCCCTTGCCCTAGGACTAGAATGATAGTCAGCTCTGACACGTTACTAAATAATTAACAACAGACTTACTTGGTTAGCGGTGTTTTATTAGCAAACACACAGGTAGCACGTTACAGTGGTCGCCACGTGGTCACGCACACAATGAA